>JAGFPH010007271.1:25516-36625 GCA_018207615.1 Philaenus spumarius | reverse complement strand
CCAAACCCACCTAAAATTTCCAATTTTTTAAAACCCTTTTTTAGTGAACACTTATGGCCCTAGAGGAAGCTACATACCAAATTTCATTCCAATCCGTTCTGTAGTTTTGAAGAAATTGTGATTTAATAACTTTGATCACCCCAAACCCCCCCTAAAATTTCGAAATTTTTCAAACCCTTTCTTAGTAAGCACCTGTGGCCCTAGAGAAAGCTACATACCAAATTTCATTTCAATCCGTTCGGTAGTTTTTGAGAAATTGTGATGAGTGAGTCAGTGGTATTTCGCTTTTATATATATAGTTAAAAATGTAGGCTACTTTTCTGTTTTTATCATACCTTTGCCCATATCCCAATAAATGGCGGATTTTAGAGGCAGTTAAGAAATGTTAAACGCAAAGACCCATAGAGTCGAATATTTGATTAAAAGTCTTGACAAAATAAGAACAACAAAACCCAGACGTCTCTATGTTAACCCAGTAAAACATAATTACATCACGCAGATGGACCGCTGACTTTTAGTGACTTTCCTAAATAAAATGTATATGTTTTTGGAAATTGATTTTCTCACGAAGGCGCTGAATAGCTGCCTATGTGTACGAAATATCGCATTGGAAAAACTCGCTTCGCTTCACACGAAGCGTACAAACTCGGCCTTTGTGTTTTCTTTGGAACAGAAGCTTCCGCAACGATAAAATCTCCCCCTTGGATTTGAACCGGGCACTTCTATGGTATTTTACGTTTTGAAACCAAGCGAGTTATAAGATTATGAAAAAGAAAAAGTCCAGAAATCTCCTATAATTATTTGTATATATAAAAACAAAATAGTTTAAAACATTTGTTTGAGAACAGTTCGTTATTTATTTTATGGCAGACAATTTAAAATATACCACATAAATCTGCTAGATCATGAAGCAAGAAGACATAATATGTTACCCCTACAAAGTTAATAAATAATATCAAGTACAGTATTACAAAAAATAACAATATCAAATTATTATAGCCACCTTAAGCCATTTGGGTGAGTCAACTATAGTTTTTCATTACAACACATCAGATCTGCAGGCTCGCTATTATAAACTTTATACCTCTTTAAAATTACCAATCAAATAACATCATTAGCTTCCTCAATCTCAAAATTGATCAAAGGACTATGTTATTTTAAGTAGAAAATTTTAGCGAAAGTTCAAAATTGTAATCATCATTTAATCATCACATATGAATCAATCACAATTTATTAGGCCTAAGTAAAGAAATAATTGTTTTAGTAATTAAGAATTTTGTTAATTTGTTAGATATTGACTTTACAAAGAATTGTGTTATAACTATGACCGTTAGCAAGCTGGCAAAATTTATAAACATTGAACCCCGAGATAATTAAATACTCATTATGTACTCAATTTGTATTATAAAATGAATAAACTATTTTATTGTACCTCTGTTTATTTATAAATTGAAGTTTCAAACAGGGAAATTCGTATAATATACAACGTTTAAAGAATATTATAAAACATTGGCGCCCAACGTCTGGCCCGATAGCAAGAACACACCACACCGGACAAGTTTGTTAAAACATTAGAAAGTTAAATTCAATAAAAAACTGACATTTTTATATAAATATGTTAAGGAAAGAAAAAGCGGAAAATAATGTTCATAAAGTTTTTTGATAATGGTTAAAATAAAGAAGTTATAGTTAAAACAAAAATGATATAAGAAACTAAAATTTTTAAATTTTATAATTTTGAAAAAGTAAATAGTGGAAATAAAAGTACAGTCAGAAAGAGCTAACAGAAAAAGAATTTTGTAAAAGTTTTGATACTGGAATATTTACATCCTTATCCATTACTTTTATGTACATATTGTTATTTTAAGTTAATATAGTAAATCACTTGTCCCCAGCTAGTTATGCCAGCTAAAAAAAAGTAAGCATTTTATTTAACATAAACTAATCATAATTTATAATTAAAAGTTGATATTATTGAAGTGGACACAAACAGTCAAGTTGGAGGTTAACGATTAAAAAATAACATCATTATTACGTACACTCAAAGAAATAAAATTAGAGATCAATGTTGGAAAAATCAATGTAATTACGATTTTGTTTTTCCAACATTGATCTCTAATTTTATTTCTTTGAATGTACGTAATAATGATATTATTTTTGAGTATTTAAGTTTGAAGTATTTATAATGCTCTAAAGTAAATAACTTGAAGAGTAACTTTGATAGTTTAGTAATATTTTATTTTTCCCTCAGTGCGGTTGGTTTGGTGGCACATGTTGCACTAAGAATTGTGTCAGGAAAAATTTTTTGTCATATGGTGGAAGATGTAAATGCTTGGAGCAAGGCGAAAAACACCGTGTAAGTATAGATTATAATCATTATTTAATTGTTTACATAATTACTAGCTGAATACCCGGCTTCGATACGGGGAATTGTTTTGCATCACTATGTTACATAATTGTAATATTTCTCCCTCATTTTCTTTCATCTTTTATTTCACGAAAGTGAATTATTACATGTATTTTCAATTAGTTTGGTATGTTTTGTTCATTGGCTGCCCGTCAATTGAACTCTTCAAGGCATGTTTGCTAAATAATTTAAATCAATTAAAAATAAAGAATTCAGAGTGAAGAGCGTCTTCTTTTCAACCGCTAAATCTACAGACTGGAAAATCACAGTCTTAGCTGGATGTTGCAGATCGAACAGATACGACTTTAATATGCGCATGCATAGATCGAGATGGATTTGATCAGCTTTACGCATTTAAATATTTCATTAAAATTAATAAATGCCAAATTTCAGATCTATAGCTTTAAAAAAAAAAACAATTAATATTTATAGTTTTTAGGGGTTGTTATCAAATTTTCGCCCCTTAGCAGCACGTAACAAAATGTAAAACTGGTTTAGGCCTACTTTTTATGTGTTTTCAAGAAATAAATGTACAAAATTTCAGCTTTCTCGCTTTAAGGAAAGTATAACAAACAACATTAATTTTTTTAGGGGTTGTTTTAACTCTTAAAGGCCAAATATTTTAAAATTATTTCTTAGTGCGTCTCTAGTGCCTATGAGCATATGTGTACCAAATTTCACGTTCCTCAACGTTATTCAGTTATTATTTATAGTTTTAGGGGTTTGTTACTACTTTTCAATCCCTTGGCAGAACGTTACAAAGTGTAAAACTGGTTTATTTTATATGCATCTTGTAAGAAATTAATGTACAAAATTTCAGCTCTCTAACTTTCAGGAAAGTATAAAAATAATATGTATAGTTTTAGGGGTTGTTTCAACCCTTTAAGACCATATAATTTAAAATCCTTTCTTAGTGTGCCTCTAGCACCTATGAGCAATATGTGTACCAAATTCCATGTTCCTAGGCCATATGGTTTTTGAGATATAAAACAACCAATATTTATGGGTTTAGGGTTCGTTTCAACCCTTAAACGCTAAATATTTAAAAATTCTTACTTAGTGCAAATCTAAGGAATATGAGCAATATACCAAATTCCACATTCCTAGGCCATATGGTTTTGAGATATAAAACAAATAATATTTATGGTTTTAGGGGTTGTTTCAACCCTTAAACGCGAAATATTTCAAAATCCATTCTTAATGATCCTCTAGGGCCTATGAGCAATATGTGTACCAAATTTAACATTCCTAGGATGTATGGTTTTCGAGATACTGTGATTAGTGAGAGTGAGTCAGTGGTATTTCAGCTTTATATAATTATTTCTTTGAAAACTAAAATTTCAATCAGCCGCCATTTTGGATAAAAGTATCGTAGAAAATTTTTATTTATGCCGTTTTTCTCGTTTCAAAGAGACCTTTAAGATGATTTATCACACTATGGGTGTTCCCATTTAAACTATTCGAGTTACAACCCCTTGGAAACCAAAATTTCAATCAGCCGCCATTTTGGATACAAGTATCGTAGAAAATTTTTATTTATGCCGTTTTTTTCGTTTTAAAGAGACCTTTAAGATGATGTATCACACAATGGGTGTTCCCATTTAAACTATTTGAGTTACAACCCCTTGGCCACCCCCTGAGAAGGGGTAGAAATTCAGTTGTCTGTCAAAAGTTAGAGTATTTAACGAATAACTTATCCTGAAAGTTACAGTATTACATCTATAACAGTTTCCAATTTATTGAGGTGTTCCCATACATATGGACCACCCTGTATACACGAATAGATAAGAGTTATATACTTCATTTTGTGACCTAAACTGGTCGAGCTTTCCTGTATTCTATATCATTTCAGCAAATATTTGAAGGTTTTTAACATTTAGATAGCGTGTGTATTACTATTAAATAAGATAAAGAAATTAAGGTTAAATTAAGTTGATATAATTTGTAATTTTTGGAAATAATCAAAACAGAAAGAAAAATATTTTATTTTGATGATTTTTGAAGTTGAATATTATTATTATCTTTTATATTTTAGTACAAAAAATTTGTATTTCAACTTACCAATATCCAATCACAAAATTTCCTATCACAGAGTTTAATTATACAAATATCCGAAGCACAAAAATAAATTAATTTACAAAGTTAGTTCCACTGTGTACTCACGACTCAGAGGTTTATTAAAAGTAAAATTAAACTCATGTGTTCTGAGCTGAGCATAATTAAGAGTAAATTAAATTTTTTTACTGGAAGTTTAGTGTTGAAAGTTTTTTTAGTCGGGATATTTAGACAACTAAATATTCGACAACCAGTTATATCGCCCAGGCCGGACCAAATAATATAGCCTCATGTTCTTCCAGTAGGCGAGAATAACTTATTTTACAACAGTTTTGAAACATTAGTGTTCCCAAAATTGGGTCACGAAAGTCTGTGAAACGTAAGCAGGATCTGTTGTAGCTTTTATTTATCTCAATCCCAGGAACAAATTCACAAAAGGGGACAATGTATAACGCAGAACTATAGATAGATTCTGTTGCAATCACTTCTGATCACAACCAAGAAATATGTTCTAGTAGCCCCTACAGGTTGTTGGTACAACTTATAGGGCAACTAAACAAAGCAAAATTGTTCATATTAACATAGGTCCGGAAAAGCTCCTCTTTCCAAATATCCACCATTTTGTTTTTGTTCCAAAATAGTTCATATCTAGAGAACGTTGGACCGATTGATTTCAAACTTAGCATGAAGTTGAACCTAACAATGATCCATTTTAAGAAAAATATGCGATTATATTATATGATGCTTTTTAAAATGGCGGCTGTTTGAGCATGGGCGAGTTTGTCATGAATCTACCTGATTATTGAATACGAGGTTTACAAAATAATCTCTTAATTTCTAACATTGCCAATGAATTTAATTTCCTACTTTTTTCATTGGCACGGAGAATCTTAAAAATTTACATTATTGAAAACATCTGTCACTAAATCGATTTTTAAATGATTGGAAGAACTAGAGCCATTGTGACCCAACCACCAACTTCTTTCATCTTCACTTAATCGACATTTAAAACTACAGCCGTTTGGCCTACATAATAAGCTTCATTACAACTGTACTTGTCAGTTTATAAACATCACTTTTTTCACGTTATCTATTTTATCTTTACAATTTACTAACATTTTCCCTAAATTTGTCTTACAGTAAAAAGCTGGTTTACAGTTATTTTTCTTTTATAATATATTTTTCCCAACCGCATAGCTATAACGTTACCGATGAAGTTGATTCTACACCATTTTGGTGCGGTTTTATTAGAAACATCTGTTGGGAATGTAAGACAGTAATTTAGCATTATATTTAACTTAGTGTTTAACATTCGTTCTTTAAGTTTGGTACCATATCCATTATTTATAGCGATTTGTTTTATAAAAGTTAGTTCTTTACAAAGTCGTTATTTAGAAATATTAGTAAGACGACGCATCGTACTATGGATGGCGGCCAATTTGTGACTATAAGGATGTTGTGATGTAGAATTTATAATATTGTCAGTAAAAGGAAGTTTCCTAAAAATACTGAAACAATTGTTTCCATTTTTAATTTTTATTCTAAGATCTAGAAAATTTATTTGATTTTGTAAACATATTTTTAAACTGAATTGTGTTGCGTTATTAATAGAATTTAAATAGTTTAACAGTAAATTGGTGGTCAGATCCTTCAAATAAACATAAAACATCATCCACATATCTATACCAATACCTAATATTTTATTTGTTAGCTAAGTAACATGTTTTCTATATTTTTCAGAATTTGTATTAAGCAGTCTTGTCCTGGCGAAACCATGGTCAATGCATTTTGTATAATTAACTTAATATTGTGTGTTTGTTTTTCATCAAAACTGAGTTCTACCAAGTACCTTCGGTCATTAGTGTAAATAGTAGGTTATAAGTTGTTGGAAATGTATATTTTTTTAAATTTTGTGTTGTTTTCTTCGTTAAGCTACTTAGTTATAACAATTGTTAGTCGTCATTCTGCATATCAATTAATTATAAGACTTTCCGTCCCCAATACTCTTTTGAACGTTTCAGCTATGCATCAGTTCTCAAGTTTCTTTTCAGATTCCCCTTCGTCATATTACGTTTGACTCATCACATTGTATGATGTACTGTTGGTATGCAGGACGGGCTATCTACCTGCGTCAATACAGTGTCGTATAAAACGTTGGATCGAAGTTTACCTTCCCGTTTAATAACATGCAGCTATATATTTTATAGTTCTTGTATATTTTAAACTGTTCCAACGCGTTCATAAACTCTAAGTTTTTGCATCGATGTAGTATTTCGAGCGTTTGGACTATACTGGAGTAACCTGGGCCATTCTGGATGGCTCGGTTCGACACATTTTGGCTCGGTTCTTGTGAGGTGAAGGGATGGGTTCTTTAAATCTATTTATTAAAAGATCTTCTTTTTTTACCCTATATATGTTTTTTGACAATCGGTACATGACAACTGGTATGTTGTCAGGTATGTTTTTTAATTTGATTTTATTGTTTACTTATCCCTTCAAATTTGGTTTTGAAACGGCCGTCGTTCAAAGACGGAAAAAACAGAATATTAAAGACGGTAAGACTTATATTTATTGATTAAACTACCTACAAACTATATTATCTAACTAGGTATTTTCAGTTAGGCATTTTCAACATGGTAAATGTACATTTGACTATTTTAGTGAATGGCCTGAAATAGATTCTGAAATAAATCGAAGATCGTACGCCGACTCAAGTTAACAATTTGAACCCCAAATATTTTAAATACAGTTATTTAGGCGATCCTGAATTATCGTTCAATTTAAAACTTACTAGGTTATCATCGACAGTAGGCCTATGTTTATAACTTAACATAAGTTTCAACCTGTACGATTCCACTAAAATAGATTCATTTTTTTCACCGCCATAGATGAATAAAGCAAAAATGTTGGGCAAATATTTGTATCGAAATGATTTGGAAATGTATTGATTGATTTTTGGGGACCTGATTTCTGAAGTACTTTGCGGTTTTTGTTTAGTTTCGTCTGAGGCCAGGAGTAATCGTAACCAAATTTATTGTTAAACAAATTGTTGCTTTCATTTTGACTAGTCAGTAATCTTGTTTTGTTGCTGCTCAATTTTAAGGGGAATCGTATTTTGTTATTTAATGATACTGTTATGCTTTCTCTCATACACATTCTATTTACCTTACCTTATTTAAACATAAGACTTTATCAAGCGACGGGTTAAATTACTTTATTTTGTTTTTCCAGACGGATAACAAAACCCTGTGTTGTCATCCTGAATTTTGGAAAGACAAAAAACATTTAAGCCATTGCTGATGGTTAGATGATAATGTAAGTACACTTTAGAGAAAGCTTTAATTGTAAATATATTTTAGACAAACTAAAAATATAAAATTTGCTTTATAAAAACAAATCTAAAAGTTGATGTATGTTTTACATTTTTAAGAATTATTTCAAGTTATTTAAATAAAATATTTTCAGATATGCAACATAGTTCAGTTGAACCTAAAACTGAATGTGTTAATTTATAAAACTCTTCAACCCTGTATGACATTTTACAGTAATTACTAGAAGTAATACGTATGTTTAATATCTTTTAAGAGAATATTAGTTCATTTTATCATGTAATTTATGCAATATTGCAAAACATAAGTAGTATTAAATCATATAAACGTAAGGCCACTTCAATTAAAAAAAATTTAAAAATCTTTTAATCCATACATTGCTGCTCAGCCCTATAAAAAAAAACGAAAATCCTTTTATTTAGCGAAATTTCATAGAAAAGCTATTGCAGCGACCATTATGGTGAGACCTAATGTCGGGAGTAGTTAATGCGACCACGCAGCTGAACCGCCGACGTGAGTTGAGCAAATTTCCAAAATTAAGTTTATAGGCCTATGTTTTAGGGTTTCAACCAACAATTTTGTAATTGGTGGATTCACGACGGTGCTGAATAGCTGCAAAATGGTTCGCACGCCATTCCGCATATTGGGAGTATCTTCAATATATAAAGCATTGCGTGCTTCGCACGCCATTCCGCATATTGGGAGTATCTTCAATACATAAAGCATTGTCTGCTTCGCACGCCATTCCGCTTATTGGGAGTATCTTCAATACACAACGCATTACGTGCTTCGCACGCCATTCCGCATTTTGGGAGTATCTTCAATACACAACGCATTGCGTGCTTCGCACGCCAACCCCACGGTAGAATCGACCTCATGGCTTTGAGCCGGGTACTTCTATGGTATTTTACGTTTTGATCGATTTTGGGGGAACCGAGCGAGCTATAAGGTCGCGTAAAAAAACAAAATTTGCGGAATAACATCATATATTTATATATGTAGAAAATCTCAAAAACAAATTCATTCTCGTAGGAAAAATCTAAACAAATAGTTACTTCCGGCCAGAAAACGGGCTTCCGATTGTTGGATTTTTTTTGCTAACGAACTCGACCGAGCGACGTGGACAACCAACATGTGTACCAAATTTGAACCAAATCGGACTTAAAATGCGGCCGCTAGAGTGCGAACACATATGTATGTTATTTGTAATGACACACCAAAACGTGTTCTGGGGACCATGATCGGTGCTCATTTGCTACTCCAGACCTTGTTTTACCATAAGGACTATTGCAATAGCTCATTTTCCCTATGGAAATTCGCTAATAAGCAACGAACTTGTGTTTCCACTCGGTTTATCTAGGCCACGTTAGCCAACAAATCCAACAACCGGAAAAACGCGCTTGACAAGAAGTAGCACTTGTTTTTGAGATTTTTCGTAATAAAATGAAATATTTTTGGGGTTTCATCTAAACATTAAATATAGGAGATTATTCCGCACATTTTGTTTTTTTTTTACACAACCTTCCCATCTGGCTCCCCCAAAATCAATCAAAACGTAAAATTGTATAAAAGTAGATGGTTAAAATCCACGAGAAGCGTGCGCGGGGGTTGGAGGCTGAGGTGAATCCATTTAGTTTGTACACGCAGGCAGCTATTCGTGGGTAGACCCGAGGTTAGTTTAAACCATAAAACTTATAAAGTTAAATTCGCTCAACTCACGTCAGCGGTTCAGCAGCGTGGTCAAAGTATTTAAATTGATTAACAGTACGTTTGTATTTTCAAAAGTCATTTATTTTAAAATTTACAATCGGTTTTTCATCCCATTTCAATGTTTTCTTGTTTGTTTGTTATTCTTCCTTCTGAATTTCATGAAACAACTGTAACATATTTTAAGTATTCAATTTTGTAAAGCTAGGAACGTTACTTATAAACCACGAATACAATCCACCGGCTGGCAAAATCCAGCTGCTTGAATGGTTTTTATTTTGTTCGGAATATCCAGGGCTTAGGGTAGAGATGCTTAGAATTAAATATTTTATTCTATTTAGTATGTTTAAATCATCTGTTTGAATTTGAGATATCTGTCAATTGCTTTACGATCGAATGTGTTTCTATGGTTGCAGTGGCAGAAAAATGAGGACTGCCGAAGACATCAATGTGACTCAGAATAACTGTTAAACAAGTTTAAATAAACTGTACATAACTAATAACTATGATTTATTTTTTAAGAACTAATATATTCAACAATACCAATCCATACTAATATTATAAAGAGGTAAAATTTGTTTGTTTGTCTGTGTTTTTTTGTTTGTTTTTATGTAGGGGGTAATCTCTGGAACTACTGAACCGATTGGAAAAATAGTTTTACCAATTAAAAGCTTCACTATACCTGAGTAACAGGCTATAATTCATTTTGATAAAAACATTTTTTATTTCAATATTTCTAAATTTAGTCGGAAAAAATTCTTAGGTTAGACCTAGACCGATGCATTACCATATCGACCAATTGAACAAGATAACAGATAAAACAGCTGTTTGCTCTAATATTTTAACTAACAACTGTAGGTACTAAACCCTAATATCTCCAGGCGTTTTTTCATTTTTTGGAATTTTTAATTTTTAAGGGTAATTTACCCCTAAAAACCCATAAAAAACTACAAAAATGCAAATTTCTCAAAAACGGCTCTAACGATTTTGATCAAATTTTCAGTATTTATAGTGCTTAAGATGCCAAACAAAATGACACCACCCGATTTTATCAAAACTTCGGTGTTTTATAATTATGGGGAAATGTTTAAAAATAAACAAGTTTGTGTTGTCAATCTAGCATCGCGGCAGGGGCCGCACGGGTAGCACCACGGTAGCGAGCACGGCCAGTAATTCAAAGGTCGCGTGATCGTATCCCGCCTGGGACAATAATTTTGTTATACGATTGACGTAGGTAGAATATTATTTTTTTGTTTTGTTCCAAAAAGTAGTAAATAAAATGATTAAAAACAATATTATTTTGACTACAGTAAGTTGGGAGAAAGTTTGTGTCAGTTAACTGATACCGTTTATTTAATAATGTTTATGTAATAAGGATTAATAATAACCCCAAAACTAAGATGGGAAATAATGTTAAATGTTCAAATCAAATTATTTCGTGTATTTATTTTATAACACCGGTTATAATAAAGGTTAAAAGAACCAGCAAGGCTCTGGTCTACACTTTAATAAAAACCTAACCTAAGAACAAGAAATTGGATTCCTTCCAGAACAAAACTCTCCGTTGGATCACCAACTCCCCATGGTACGTATCGAACGTCACCATCTCTC
>JAGFPH010007271.1:6013-16861 GCA_018207615.1 Philaenus spumarius | reverse complement strand
GGAGAACTTTATCGATTAATTGACTAGATACAATAACTTACCTGTTTTTGTCTTTTTTCCAATCCTAAAATCATTTGGTGGTCACCGCGGTACCCATCTTCAGATTACGCAGAAAGTAAAAGTAAATCCGTTCATCAGGCCGGCCTCTATTTCCGGAAGCGTTAAGTAAAGAAAAACAAAATGTTGAATGATTCGAAAACTAAACATTTTCGGACCTACGTTTATTGGGACTTTAAAAAAAATTTAACCTATAAAATAGCATGGTGAAGTTTGGAAGAATACTTTCTAGTCACCCTGTTTATAATACATGGATATTAGGAACCAGTAAGTCCCCGTGGAAAAACACAGGCAGATTAATTACTGTAGATACACATCAGAAGTACATCATTTAAAAAAAAATACTATTTAAAAACAACAGACTTTATCTAGGCCTACCTAACTATGCTGACGGGGATTTTTAACTCGGTAAATGTGTACAATTATAAGGATCATAAAACTGTAGGCATATTTTTCAACTTTTGTATTTATATACGTTATTAAACAGGGAGACAATTAAGTCTGGAATCCCTTTTTTTAACATTTAAACCACAACAGAGAAAAACGCCAAAGTTCACGAATCAATACCGGTGACAGTAACCTGCATATCTGTTCAATTACCGATCGGACGACGCCTTTGGGGTTTTTGAATGAGAAAAATCTTTAATGAGAGCCTAAGTCAAGTTGTACATCAATTGAAAGGTCTTGGTTTGCTGAAAAAAATGGCGCAAACCGGGCTTCAAAAGGTTGATGCAGTCGGTAGTTAGTGCTGTTAAAATTGAGTTTTAAAATTATTAAAAACTGTAAAACATTAAGAGTTACAAGTTAAAACTATGTTTAGTTACCTGAGATCAAAGTAAGTAATGTCCTCCTTCCAGTGTCTGGCAGTTGTCACTTAGTTGTTACTCTGTATATTTAAACAAATATATTAAGTGAATTTACGTAATATAGTTCGTAAAGTTATACAAGTAATAGTGAATGATGTAAAAAAATCTTACCTTTATAAATAATGGATTTTCACTTCTGGCCATTTAAAAACTTCCAATTCTTTTTGTTAATTGTATATAAAAAAACAAGAGACGTTAGGAGAAAACATAATTTTTTCAAAATTCATATAACATAATATGAATATATTTTATTTTCAACTCTTAAAATTGTAAAAGTAAATGATTGTTTCACCTCACTAACATTTGCGTTGTTACTAGGCAACAACACTAAAAAATGTTTTGCAATTTATTTAACCCTTAATTAATAGGATACCCCCTCACACTCACTATTACTAGGATGGGTGAAATTTCACCCGTTTTTTATTTTTTATTAAAATTTCACCTCATTTATATGTATGTATATGTTTTCAAACTATACCTAAAGCTGCCCATTATACAGAGTGTCTATTAGTGGTTTTTGATTAATTTAATAATATTATTATATATTATAATTTTAATATTAAAAAATAACTCTTAAAATTGTAAAGGCCTAAATGATTGTTTCAACTCACCAACATTTTCGTTGTTACTAGGCAACAACACAATTTATTACAATTTAACACAATTTATTTACTAGGCAAGAGTTTTGCAATTTATTTAACTGACAAAAAATTGTAATAAAAATTTTAAAATAGGATAGTGATAAAACTGATTCAGTCTGTACAAAAATCAGAATATTTAAATCATTGTTTATGGAATTCAGTAAAACAGTTAGTTTGTTTATTATAACACAGTACGACACCACATTTCTCACATATGGTTTGTAAATGGTTTGCACAATGGTTTTTTTACAGCGATTTCTTTTCACCCATTTAGGCCAATGTCCGACATTATCCATTCTAACGTCCTTTGGTGGAACATATTGTGCAGGCCCTCATGCTTCTTTGCTTGTAATTCTTGCTCAATATTACTGGAACTTGGTCTTCCTCCCTTGCCACTATCATAGCTCTCAATGGAGCACAAAGTTTCTGCTAGTTCACATCGAAATTCTTTCATGTTAAGTATTTTTGAAGTGATAACTTCTATTGGCCCGTTGGGCACTTTCGACTTGGCTATGTTTTCGAAATCTCGCGTCACGCCAGATTTCTCGCGAGATCTTGCATCACGCCAGATTTCCCGCGAGATCTCGCATCAAGCCAGATTTCTCGCGAGATCTCGCGTCACGGTTTTGTTTAGACACAAGTCAGATCGTTGAGAGGGAATATTATTAATACATTATTTACATTTATTAGCATAGCAATCAAATTAACACATAAGAATTAGTTAATATAATATAACAGCTGATTTCGCCCATCATCTGTAATTCTTAACAGCGTAGATTATATTTTGGGGTTATGTTTACAACTTCAACCATTAAAATTTCTTGTGATGTTAATTTTCTTATATATTAGTTATACAACTAATGTAGGCTTCTATAACTATAAGTTATATGGGCTTCTACACGTTATAAGATTTGCTTTGGGGTTATAAACTGTATATAAAACTAACCTTTGATAATCAATATATTCGTTTATACAAATTTAAAGAAGAATACCTACTGTTTAACTTCGCAAACATTCGTACATCTTTGTATAACATATTTGATTATTAATTTCTTTACTGTAATATTAACAACTTCTAAATCATTTGATCTATCAATATGAAATAAAATGTAACTAAAAGATAATATTTTTACCTTTCTTTAAATATATAATAACGGATATAAATAAACAATTTGAACAAATAGGCCTACAGTTTTATAATCCTTATAATTGTACACATTTATCGAGTTAAAAATCCCCGTAGTCATAGAAGTTATCACTTCCAACGTGTGGTCTTAAGCACACCCAGTTAATTTTTTTGTTTTGTATTCGTGCCTTTTCTTTCATTTATACGTTGATATAGTTGCCATGAATTGATAACAGCCATATCTAATAGGTGTAGTCCAGGCAAGATAGGAATTAAATCGGAAAATTATAGAGCCAGCAGATATCGAGATGAGGGTTTCTGCATTGTGTTCAGAAAGCTCCCAGGAAAAAAGTCTATATGGTGTGGTTATGCCATTTTTCGAAAAATGCATTCTGGTGCAAAAAATGCATGTTGCAATTGCACAATTACTTGCAATATTATAAGAACGACTGGAAACTCGGAAAAATCGCTCGAAAAAACGGCTCTAACGATTTTGATAAAATTTGGCTTATTTGTAGCCGTTAATGTACCCTACAATATGCAAAAAACCGCATCTTTCTAAAAATTCTCGTTTATGTAATAATAATAATAATAACTGATATTTGGGGGTTTTCGGCCGAAAAGGGGGTTGTTTTTCAAAATTGTTCAAAACCTTTTTTCGTGCATCTATACAGGCCTAATTGACATGTTTGGAGCAAATTTGTTTGAAATCGATCGAATAGTTTAAATAATAATAATAATAATAATAATAATATAATATGGATGTGTGTTACATGCATCTAATATTGTCCATGGTAACATTTTCCTACTTTTGCAATTTTAAATAACCACCTCCTGTGCTACTCTTGGGAAGGTATAAAGTTTCAACTGGGAGAAAGTATGTGGCAGTTATCTGGTGCCGTTTATTTCATTTGCAACTAAAATGTTCACACAACCATTAGAAATTATAAAACAAACATCACATAACAGTATTTTTAAAATGGCACAAATCAAAGAATATAAACACATAAAGTATGCACTAAATCAGCTGTAGAACATTCATCAACCTCACTAACAAAAATTATTTCTAACTGAATCCAAATGCACTCTAGCGAGAACAATCTGCACTAAAATCTTATGTTACTTTGTTGTAGAACTACCACAGTACAATTTCATGCCTATTTTTAAACTTTATAATGCAAGCCAAGCATAAAAACGCTATGTTGTAGAATTACAACACCATGCATTTAAGGGGTTTTAAATCAAAATGATTTCCAGCCTGTCACATTCCGGGTTGTGATCTATGTGTGTGCAGAATTCCATACAAATCCATCCAGTACGTTTCGAGTATTGGCTGTCAAACATACAAACTTTCAAATCGAAACATATAAATAAAATTGAAGTGTTTGTCTGCGATTTGAATATATAGGCCCTAACTTTTCGAAGTTGTACTTCTTTGCGCCCGTTGTAATCGGGATGGGTTGTCGGTCAAGAAACCGCGTCGGAGTAAAATCCGAAAAGTTCCTTTTTAAACATTTCTTCGTATATTCGTATACTTTCCTATACTTCAAAACGTCGGATTGATTTGAAACTTTGCACACTTATCAAGGACCGATGGCAATGCAATATTAATTTTGTTGGGTGTAGTAAGTGAGAACTGATCATGGTCCCCTGAACACGTTTTCAGCAGTCATTAAAAATTGTATATGCAGGGTGATTCACGACGATATGCAGAAACTTCGGGAGCTCATTCATTTTGTTGGGTGTAGTAAGTGAGCACTGATCATGGTCCCCAGACTATAGCCCATCTCAACTTAAGTTGAGGCAAGGAGGGTGGGTAATTAGGGTCGGTCTCAACCGTCATAAAACTGACCCTTATTAATGCCGCCTGAGTGAACCTGTAGGACACTCTAGTATAAAATTGCACTTCAGTATGACTTAAGTCAAAATGTAAAAACGATATTATATTTCGTATCATGATATTTTCCACATAATTTTGATACCAAATTTGATTACATTTAACCAACTTTGAGCTGTAGTAGCATTATAAACTTTCTTAGTTGAATTAACATTACTAATAAGCAAATTAATTATGTATAGATGGTTTACAACAATAAAGCCACAAAAATGTACTAGAGAAGTTCATATTTAAATCTATGCTAATATTATAAAGAAGTAAAGTTTGTTTTCTTTGTTTGTATGTAGGGGGTAATCTCTGGCATTACTGAACCGATTGAAAAAATAGTTTTACTAATAAAAAGCTACCCTATCCCTGAGTAACATAGGCTATAATTCATTTCGATAAAAACCTTTTTTATTTCAATATTTGTAAATTTAGTCGGGAAAATTTTTAGGTTAGGCCTAGAATAATAAACCAACACATGTATTTACATTTATTACCATAGCAACCAATTGAATAAAAAAAACAGATAATATAGCTGTTTGCTCCAATTAACAGCTGATTTCAAAATTTGAAGAAATTATTTTTGTATTTCTAGCTTTTATGGTTAGGGTTTTAAAGTGTAGACCTGAGCCTAGCTGGTTCTTTTAACAATTATTATAACTGCTGTTATCAAATATAAGAAATAATTTGATTTGGATATTTATCATTATTTACCATCATAGTTTTGAGGTTATTATTAATCCTACATCTTTATTATAAATAAAACATAACATATGTTTGTAGAAGGTTCCATTGGGGGTTGGCGTGCGGAGCACGCATTGGTCTCCCCTAGTATGTAATAAATAATCATTATTTGAGCCAAAAAAAACTCGATACTCTATCGTTATTTACCATAGTACAAACAATTGTGTCTTTGAACCATGTTAATCGGCCGACTTCCCTGTCCGACATATTGAATCTGATTCCCATAAGAGCAATGCTACAAAATAAGTAATTTTATCTGATAATTCGTGGAATAAATTTTAAAATTTGGTTTCATTTTGAAGTACTGTCATATGCGGATGTTGATTGCTAAATACATTTTCAAAAACTGTTTTATTGTTTTCATAAAGGTATGATATAAGTAGTAAAAAATAGTAAACTTTTTTACTCAGTTGCAAAAAGATAATATTGCACAAAACCTTAGCAATCAACACCTACAATCTATTTTACTTTAAGAAAAAATACAGCTTTCGTTTTTTGACAAAAGTTTTAAATATCACATATGGTAATTATAATATGTTATTACTATTTATTAGTATTATTATGTTGCGTTAATTAATGCAATATAATTAATACCGCTTTATCATTAATAATAAAAATTGTATTTTGTAATTTCTTGTATTGAAAAAAAAAACAGTTACAACACTTTAAGTCGGCCGATTAACATGGGACAAACACACAATTGTTTGTATTATGATAAATAACGATACAGTATTGAATTTTTTGTCAAAATTATTATTTATTACATTTTTAAATATGAACTTCTCTAGTACATTTGTGTGGCTTTATTGTTGTAAACCGTATTAGTAATGTTAATTCAACTAAGAAAGTTTATAATGCTAGTACAGCTCAAAGTTGGTCAAATGTAATCAAATTTGGTATCAAAATTATCTGGAAAATATCATGATACGAAATATAATATCGTTTTTCATTTTGACTTAAGACATACAGAATTGCAATTTTATACTAGAATGTCCTACTTGTTCACTCAGGCGGCATTAATAAGGGTCAGTTTTATGACGGTTGAGACCGACCCTAATTACCCACCCTCCTTGCCTCAACTTAAGTTGAGACGGGCTATAACTGTGACCAACCAAACAGATGCAACGATAGTATTCATAAGCGTATGTTACAAAGAAGGAAAAAATGGGATATTAATTTTAAAAAATATGCCTTCAGTGTTGGTTAGTGTTTTTATAAAAGAATAGGCCATCATATACAAAATAGTAGGGCTATTCTAAGTTACGACTAGTTTTTCCCAAAATATATAAAATCAATAGTAGGTCTACCTGTCTATACAATTGGATGGCCAAAGAAGTATAACTTCCACCGTCTGGTCCGACGCAGACTCAAATTTGTTTCTAAGCTCATATGGTAATTCACACATAAAAATTGTAAAAATTGTGGATTTTATGGACAAACGCTGGGGATATTGCGTGCCTATTTAGATCTCTGTCTTACATTATGTACAGGTCACAGCTACCCCCACCACCCAACATAGATCCAAGTGCCTCTGTCCTAATCAATCATGATTTTCGTAAAAATGCACATTTAAAAATGTAAAAATTATTAATAAAATTAGGGAATTTGTGGACAAGTATTGGGGTTAGTACTCGTATATTTCGATCTCTGCCTTACATTTTGTACAGTTCACAACTACCCCCACTACCCGACTTATGTCCAAGTGCTTCTGTCGCACATGGGTCGGCGCCGGGGTTGGCGAGCCTGTACTAATGTTATAAAGAGGTACAATTTGTTTGTTTGCATGTAGGGGGTAATCTCTGGAACTATTGATAGCCCAGTCGGTATAGGTTACAACTACCAGTAATTTGCAATACGGCTGAATTTGTTTTTACAAGTACCTTAAAGTATTTAGATTAACATAAAAAAAAGTTTACCAGTCTATCGATTTCCCAAAGTCGAAAAAAATCGATTATCATTTTTGTTTTCGATTATCCTTAATATTTCGAGCTGAGATGAAGATAGAGAAAAATAAAAAATACCACCGTGTAGGGGAGGTACTTATAAAAAAAATCAGCCGTATTGTAAATTACTGGAACTTTTGGTCTAAATTGGCCCCTACCGACTGGCCTATGAACCGATTGAAAAAACGACTGTACAGTACTAATAAAAGCTACACTATCCCTGAGAAACATAGGCTATAATTCATTTTTATTGAAACAACCCTTAAAACATTTCAGTCAATAGTTTTTGAAAACATTTATTTTACATTTGTCAATCAGCCCAGAGTTCAGTATGGTTTATAGTTGAAACAGTCTAGGTTAACCTATTTTTTTAATACTATAAATGCAAGACACAGCACATTTAAGAAAGGCGAATATTAAAAATGCGTTTACTATCCTAAAGCCTGAAGCAGTGTAACAAATTTCAAGGTCCTATCCGAATTATATACAATTTTACTAGAAGTCTCCGATGATTTTTTTCCCAATGATATTTAACTTTTACAAATGTAAATGTTAAAGAGAAGTAATTATTTGTTTGGCTTTTATGTAATTTGTTGTAAATATAGATTGCCTTTCTTTTACCATTAATGTTTACCTTTTAGTAATGTAAATATTTTAAACCTGCTATTATTTGTTTGTTTTGTACGTAATTTGCTGTAAACATAGATTGCCTTTCTTTTGGTAATGGCAAGTAACTTTTACTAATGTAAATATTTTAAAGCCGAAATTATTTGTTTGTTTTTCCAATAATTTGCTGTAAATATAAATTGCCTTTCTTACTTTCTATTTCCAATGATTTATAAACTTTCAAAATGTACATATTTTATATTTGTAGGCCTATCATTGATTTATTTGGAATTTAATTCAATTTAAATATAGAATGTCTTTGTTTCACCTACTAAAATATGAATTCTTAAAATGTAATTTGAATTTTAAAAATAATTTTAACGATCATGTGCATAAACATTTAATAACATTTTCTGAATTACAGTGGGTTGTATTGTAGTTTAGTAGAAATAATGTGCAATTTGTTTGAGATAGACATTAAATTTGCGGTTGTGTAATAGTATTTTTTTTTGGTCATAATTGAAATTATAGAAATCATTCATTGTGAAATCATTCAAATTGATGATTTGAGTATTTTTTGTAGAAACCATGTTTAACTTCAATAATAGTTTACAAAAATATGGTTTTTATATTAGCACAATTTGCTATTCTAGTAACCTTAGAATCAAGAGAGGATGTTGAGTTTGCTTTATTTTAGACAATAATTTGTTATTAATCTCATAATTTTGTTATTTTCATTAATAATTGGTTTTTACGTTAAAATAAAATCGTGTAATTTTATATAATGTTTCCAATATGGACAATTTCAAGAAAATAATATTGCAGCCTATCGCAATATTGGATCTTTCAAAAATTAGAGCATTGTTAAATGCAAAGCGGAAGCAGTCGGAATTACTTTATTTTTGGGCTTAAATTATACCTGTTGGCCTATTTAGGCGTTATGGGGAAAAATCCAACAGACTCTTGACACTACGATATTTGTCTACTGGAGTTGGGGGCTGGGGGTGAAAGAGAAAGTTGTTTGCGTGTGTTGTCGAGAGAGTCAGATATATTCGCCGCTCGGCAGCCCGCAAAAATACTGGTGGCCTCGGAGTGAATTCTCGGTAAACTACCAACTATAGCCCGTCTCAGGTTAAGTTGAGGCAAGCAGGGTGGGTAATTAGGGTCAGTTTCAACCGTCAAAAAACTGACCCTTATTAATGCCGCCTGAGTGAACCTGTAGGACACTCTAGTTTAAAATTGCAAGTCTGTATGTCTTAAGTGAAAATGAAAAACGCTATCATATTTCGTTTCATGATACTTTCCTGATAATTTTGATACCAAATTTGATTACATTTGGCCAACTTTGAGCTGTACTAGTATTATAAACTTTCTTAGTTGAATCAACATTACTAATATGGTTTACAACATTAAAGCCACCAAAATGTAATAGAGAAGTTCATATTTAAATATGTAATAAATAATCATTATTAGAGAAAAAAACTCGATACTGTATCGTTATTTACAATAATACACACAATAATATACACACTGATGTAAGTTATCTCCAACCAATCGTGGCCTACCTGACTGCTGCGCGCCGAGGTTGCGCAGTAAACCAGTAGGGTAGCGTCTATTGTCCTTCTAGAATGTTGTTGTTATCCAACGTAGGGTGAAGAGGTAGTTGTGATTGTTCTTAAGCAGTGATTATATTATATATTCTTTGTTCTTCTCTACTTGTGTGAGTACATTCATTTGTAATAAACTGTATTAAAAGTAAGTTTTAATTAGTTAAGGTTAGGGCTATCATTTTAAACATTTTTAGGACGTACGAACCGATGGAATATTTTATTGTTGAAATTTGTTGGTTTTGCTTTAAGATTTGTTAAATACATTTCTTTAAGAAATGTCTTTGACGTTCTGTACTAGTGTAAAGATTATTTATCTGATATTTAACAAAGAATTTAAAACAAGTTAAAATCAAAAGTTTTTCAACGCCTTTTCTTAACGATCGACTTTACAATTAAAGTGAGTAAAAACTAAAAATGATAGAAACAATTTCTTTCTAGTAATTATTACCTCTACTGTTCTTAAATTTAAAAAAAACAATTAAGATATGTGTCATGTCGTTTTTGAAGAATTATTAATGTTTTGCAATTCAATGCTGCATACGGAGCTTATTAAATTTGGCCTACACGGTTGTTTATAAGTTATAGCCTGTATATTTTCAGGCCCGGATTTAGCATTTTGGTGCCCCTAGGCCCAACAATTTTTCAACCCCCTAGTCTGGTTAAAGTTACTTCCCCATAAACCTTTATTAAACAATTAGATCTGGCCTATATGTTAATTGCTTAAACACCACTCCACGATGCAATTTTATCTTTGTAAGTTTTTTTGAGTAATTTCCTTGGTTCTGGGCTTAACAAAATGCCCTACTGCCAGTTCCCCCGTGTTTGAGATCATTGTTGTAACGAAGTTGATGCGTAATGTTGAAAAATAGTTTAACTTTACCAACAATTATTTGTACCAATTAACTTCAAAATCAGAATGATTTTTTTTGTAATCAATTCAAAAAATATGTTAAGTTATGGCTATTTATTTTTATTTCTAGATATTTTTTAAATATTTTTTCTCTCTGCCGTGCGCCCCCTGGAAGCTTGCACCCATAGGCCCGGGCCTATTGGGAAATCCGGCCTTGTATATTTTGTATTTTTATTGATACATGTGTATGGGGGTTCATCATTCGTTACAAAAACGATTTATATTTACAATGTAGGCTATGAATCTAAATTCCAACGTGGGCTAGTTTAATAAAATCGTGTTTTATAATAGGCTGTGTCCGCGAGTTGCAATTAAGCTTTATAAGCTAATTTATTTTGTTGTAGGGACCGAAGTTTATTTGCGGAGGGGGAGGGGGGGTTATCCGTGTTTATCTTTTACCAAAGAAATTTGTAAATTTGGGAATACATTTTTGAAACTTCTGTTTGGCTATTTAAAAAAAAGT
>JAGFPH010007270.1:35880-54937 GCA_018207615.1 Philaenus spumarius | reverse complement strand
ACAATTTAGACGATTCTCTCGAAATCCAATCAATTGTCTGAATTTCAAGGACTTATCTATTTATAACACACTAGGGGAGACCCCTGCGTGCTCCGCACGCCAACCCCCAATGGAACCTTATAAAAACATATGGGATGTTTTATTTACAACAAAGAGGTAGGATTAATAATAACCTCAAAACTATGATGGTAAATAATGTTAAATGTTCAAATTAAATTATTTCTTATACTTTATAACAGCAATTATAATAATGGTTAACAGAACCAGCAAGGCTTAGGTCTACACTTTAAATTTCTATAACCTAAAAGCTAGAAATACAAAAATAATTGCTTCATATTTTGAAATCAGCTGTTAATGGAAATATTGGAGCAAACATCTATTATCTGTTATTTTATTCAATTGGTTGATACGGTAATAAATGTAAATACATGTGTTGGTTTATCATTCTAGGCCTAACCTAAGAATTTTCCCGACTAAATTTACAAATATTGAAATAAAAAAAAGTTTTTATCGATATAAATTTAAGCTTATGTTACTCAGGGATAGTGTCGCTTTTTATTAGTAAAACTATTTTTATAATCGGTTCAGTAGTCCCAGAGATTACTCCCTACATACAAACAAAAAAACAAACTCTACCTCTTTATAATATTATTATAGAAACTATAAACACAATTTGAAATTATATCTTAAACCAACACATACTGATATCGCATTAGTATAAGCCGTTGAGGGATTGTCTAAAGACAATTAAAAGTTTTAAAACTTTATAATCTTGGCCAGTATCAAATGCATTATTTAAGAGCTGGTTTTCTAGATTAGATCTAGCCCAAATAAAGGATTGATTTTTATTTTTTATTTTTAAAGGCGAAAAACCTGGGTGGTTATCATCACCTGATTAAAGGATTGAGGATACTAAATACTATTAGATCGATTTTACTAAAAATTTCACAGTTTATCCATATGATTGCCAGAAGTATTTAGACATTACAATTACTACAATCTAAGAGGTTGAAATGGGGTTGCTACTCCTATGCAATAAGTAAAAATTAAACTAACTTCCTACAACCTATAAAGGTAAAAGATTATTTAATATTTTTTAGTGCTATAAAAACCATTTGAATCTGATTACTTAGTCAAAGGGATGAAGTGGGATAACTAGCCTATAAGTTTAACCCTTTGCGCTCGAAGAACGTTTTAAAAAAGTTTCTCTGGAGTAGTATGGGCACTGGGCGTGGCCACGCCATTTTCTGTATCAGCTTGGAATTGTTTCCGCTGTCTTGTTCCTCCCAGGTCGTATAGCCACTCAGAGTGCCCAATACAAAATCCTGCGAACACTCGCATGGCCATCGTGAGTGGACATAGCATTACGTATTTGTGGAAACCTAATTCTTTTTACAAAATTATATTATTTTCTGTGTAAAGTCCTGGAATCTGTAGAGAAACTCTTGAACTATGTGAACAACGCATGATTACTTTCCTTCCTTTTATAACAGCTTTGTTGAGCTCAATAATATAACCTCTATATTTTTACTCATTGCTGCGCCAGTTGTGTTTAGTGTCGTAATAAATGTTTGGTCATTATAAAATTAAGGAAATGGATAATTTAAATTAATTAAGTTATAATGTAAGTTAGTACAATTTTAAAACATTTTCTATAAAAAGAAATTGTAGTTTGTCATTTAAAAATATAACTGTTGGTTGTATCCCACTTTGGTTTTCCATGTGTTATTTAAATAATATAAATATAACGTCTTTACGAGGTTTAAAATACTAAGCAAAAACCGTGTTTTCTATTTCAAATGATTTATATTTGTCAACAAACAGAGCTTATTTATTAAATATTCATGTTTGCTCTAACGTACCTACCAGCATGTCAAGTGAATTCAACAAAACAATTTCGAGCTGGTGATGCCGTCCAGTCAAAATGATAGCCTAGTACATGCCGACGAAACAGAGGCCCCTCTCGGTAGCCATATGCGACCTGAGAGGACTAAGTTCACGCTAAATAGTAAAAGTTGTCTAAGAAATAGGTATGGCCACTGGTAGTGGCCTTTCGAGTGCAAAGGGTTAATCATTTACAAACTTACTTTTTCTTTATGCTAAAAAACAACTAAAAAAATTCACAATTTACATATATTAGCAGCAGGATTGTTTATAGAATATGGTCACTACAAACAGATTAAAATGGGGTAGGTACCCTTAAAATTAAACGAAGCAATAGCAAAGCGTTGCCGGGTCCACTAGTATATTATAAAAACACCCTCCCCTATGAGGAGGCCCACCCAGTTTGCACGAAAGTTATGCTACTGAGTTTAAGCCAAATTCGATTCGTTCTGGCCCAGTAGAAAAACATGGCTACTACAAAGTTTTTGCAAATTCTTTATAATATACAGGGTGTCCCATAAGTAAAGAGCCAAACTTTGGGGAATGGTTCTATGGGTCAAAATAAAGAGAAAATCAAGAATAACATTTTTTCCAAAGCTCTTCGTTTTCCAGATATCCGCCATTTTGTATTTTTAACAAACTAATTCATATCTAGAGAAGAAATTCACTGATTCAGTTCAAACTTGGCATTTAGTTTGACCTAACAATGATCTATCTGAAGAAAAATAATTGATTCTATCGAATCATGCGTTTCAAAATGGCAACTGTTAGAAAATGTCAAACCTAAATTACTCAAAAACCGTACATTTTAACCAATAATGTCAAGACACCTCTTTGTAGCCCTTTTGATTACATATCGGATGGTGTAACTGTAAAAACAATCGGATGAAGGATAATAGTTAAGTTATGTGTAATAATTGGTTCAACCCGGAATCCTATGCCAACACAGTACACAAAACAATATTGTAGTCTATGTACATTTGCTGTCATTATCTTTAACTTAGCTATTATCCTTCATCCGATTGCTTTGCCAGTTACACTATCCGATAGGGAATCAAAAGGGCTACAAAAAAGGTGTCTTGACATTTTTCGTCAAAATATACATTTTTTGAGTAATTTAGGTTTTAAATTTTGAAACCGCCGCCATTTTAAAACGCATGCATGGACAGAATCGATTATTTTTCTTGAGATAAATCATTGTTAGGTTAAACTTAATGCCAAGTTTGAACTCAATCAGTCGAACCGTTCTCTAGATATGAATTGTTTTGTTAAAAATACAAAATGGCGGATATCTGGAAAATGAAGACTTTTTGGAAAAAATGTTATTCTTAATTTTCTCTTTATTTTGACCCATAGAACCATTCCCCAAAGTTTGGCTCTTTACTTATGGGACACCCTGTATAGAAATGTTTTGTAGTTATATTACTTAGGCTAATCAGTTGCGTAATTTCTCAGCAGTTTTTTTATATTTAGATTAAACACTCAGCAATAACTACTGTAAAATTTCAGGGACTATTTATTACAAATTTAATTTTGATGTACACAAAATTTAGATTCTTATTTCAATGTTACGACTGTCATTTTGTTTTTGTGATGTGACAATACTGTACCCGCACTATGAACTTGCTTTGAGATTACAAAATAGTTTCTTTTCTTAAATTTTTCACCGTCACGCGAACTCGTATTTAATCTTCAGGGCAAGGCGAATCTCTCGGGCAAGCCATCTGCCATAAGAACTGGATAAGCATTCTAGTAGGTCTCCCTGTGTAGGTGCCGGATCTTAGGTAAGTGTTGGCCGGCTTGGACGATCCGTATCTCCTCATAGCCGTGCCTGTTATATCCACATTAACAAAATCTGCAGGAGGCGCAAATTCCTGTAAGAACAGTTAATGTTAATGAAGAAACATGTGTAGATTAATTTGATACATATGAGAAAAAATATATCTTCAAAATATAGGCCAGTCGGTAAAGGTCAATTTAGACCAAAAGTACCAGTAATTTGCAATACGGCTGAAATTTTTTTTATAAGTACATTAAAATATGTAGATTAACATAAAAAAAAGTTTACCAGTCTATCGATTTCCCAAAGTCGAAAAAAAAAATCGATTATCATTTTTTTTCCGATTATTCTTAATATTTCGAGCTGGGATGAAGATAGAGGAATATAAAAAATACCACTGTGTAGGGGAGGTATTTTTCAACAAAAAAGGTCATATGTATTTATTTCGTCCGAGCAATGGTTTGTCTGGAAAAAATTCGATAATGCAGGTATGTATTTTGCAGCAGGGGAAATCACTAAAAGGGGACATCTTATTCATATATGAAGCGTTGGGTCATTCTAAATTGGCCAAATTTTAATATATCGAATTGAAACTTCACATAGGAGTTAAAATATATATTTTAAACATTTATGGTGAGTCTCAGCTTGTTATCTTGAAAATTACCCGATCTAGAGCCACTTGACTTATCAATGGGTTTCTCGATTTTAGGAGTACCGGACCCACGAACTAATTTTAATCGGCTCCAGTTTAGAAAATTTTCAAAATAACAACCTGAAAGTTTTTTTACAAGTTAAATATATATATTCAAACAAGTTCAAGGAGTATAAACCTTTTTCATTATTTACTTTTAAAATCACAAGTAAATTAAAAAAGTATAATTTTAGACCTTTTTAGATTTTTCATCAAAACGCTTGAGTTGATCAGCTGCAGATTAGTCATTTTTTTAAATATAGTTTTTAAAATAAGTATAGCAAAAAACAATTGTATTTTTAACTTCTGTACCAATTTTTAAATCGATATGTTCAAAAATGTCGAAAATGGAGTCGTTGAATCCAAAAGTGTTATAGTTAAAACGAGATAGGTAAAACAGAAGACTATTTTCAAGCGCCTCGTTTTTAAAAATAACAAGAAAAAAATCGTTCATACTTACTAAGAATATTTATACTGGTGTACTCAACTTGTAAAACAAATTTGGTGTTGATATTCCAAAAATTAACGAAACTGGAATAGATTGAAATTAGTTTGTGGGTCCGGTACTCCTAAAATCGATAATCGAAATCGACTCCTAGATCGGGTCATTTTCAAGATAACAAGCTGAGACTCAGCATAAATGTTTAAAATATATATTTTAACTCCTATGTCAAGTTTCAATTCGATATATTAAAATTCGGCCAATTTAGAATGAGCCAACGCTTCATATATGAATAAGATGTCCCCTTTTAGTGATTTCCCCTGCTGCAAAATACATACCTGCATTATCGAATTTTTTCCAGACAAACCATTGCTCAGACAAAATAAATACATATGACCTTTTTTGTTGAAAAATACCTCCCCTACACGGTGGTATTTTTTATTTTCCTCTATCTTCATTCCAGCTCGAAATATTAAGGATAATCGGGAAAAAAAATGATAATCGATTTTTTTTCGACTTTGGGAAATCGATAGACTGGTAAACTTTTTTTTATGTTAATCTACATACTTTAATGTACTTATAAAAAAAATTCAGCCGTATTGCAAATTACTGGTAGTTGTAACCTATACCGACTGGGCTAATATTGGGTTTAATTATAACTAATGTACGCTGTATGATCTGATTTGAAGTCGATGAAAATGTGTATCTTTTTACAATCCTTTTTATTTACTTCGTTCTACAGAGGAAATTAATTAGGCCTACAGAAACAAACTACAGCAGAACCTCGGTCATCCGAGCCTCGTTTATATGAGTTTTCGTATTAACCAAAGCAAACTTAAAAAAAAAATTGTTTGTCAAAATCCATTCAGTTAACTTACAAACATTCGTTAAGCAAAATGGTAACTCAGGTTGTTCCATACAAATACAAGTGATTAGATTTACAATACCTTGATAAATGCTGCACTGAACATTGGATTTCCGCCCTTGATAGCTGGGAAGTTAGCGTTGTCTACGTCCTTAAAGCCTGATAACAAAAATGTAATCAAATTTGAATCATTTTAACACTTTTAATGTACAAGACGGTGCAATCGGCCAAGCACGTATACGCAGAAAGTGCCAAGGCCCATTGCATCCGTCCTAAACTTAATATTGCATCGGCGTCTGTTGAAAAGCTTAATCATGAGTGAACATCGAAAAATTAAGTAATTTTTGTTCAGCATTTCTTATAAAAGGAGAGGGATGAAATCATTTTGAAAGGTACTCTGCCGTAGATCTGCATACATTCAAAAAATATTGTATACATATTACAACCAAGATTAATGTAGGAGTTCCTCAGGGCTCAATACTTGGACCCTTGTTGTT
This sequence comes from Philaenus spumarius, assembly GCA_018207615.1. Lineage (NCBI taxonomy): Eukaryota > Metazoa > Arthropoda > Insecta > Hemiptera > Aphrophoridae > Philaenus > Philaenus spumarius. The sequence continues at coordinate 48,778 of JAGFPH010007270.1, read as the reverse complement.
CATTATTCATTTAAATGATTTATTACAATTTTACCCCCAAATAGTTACCTTTGCTGATGACATAGCCTTGCCAATTTATGCTGAAACCTGGGAAGATGTATCCACTGAGCTAAATAGAAACTTAAATCATATCTCTATTCTTGGCTGTTTGATAACAAATTAGTAATAAATCACAATAAATCCACCTACATAACTTTTGGAAACTACATAGACTCAATACCTTCCAATATTACAATAGACATAAATGGAAATAAATTAAATAGAATACATAGCAATAAATACCTAGGAATTACATATGAACAGAACATGAAGTGGGATATTTTATCTTCTAAAGCGAGAGATAATTGTCTGTCTGCTAAATGGATCTGGAATCTCCGTCTAAGGATTTTTGATTTTTTGATTTTATATGGGGCTTTTGGCCACGAGAAATCGATTGGAAATGGTCACCAGTCTGGGAAAATTCGTTTTCTACGTCTTTTTATTAAATTAAAAAGTGAAATTTGTCCATTTTAAACAATACAAAGCACAGCTGATGCAAATGTTTTCAATGTCATTACAATAATCATCTGTTTTCTTTTAAACGAAGCACAGCTGATGCAAATGTTTTCAATGCCATTACAATAATCATCTGTTTTCTTTTAAACTATATTTTATTAGAGGTAAGCCTAATGTTGTATCTATTTATAGTTACCATGGCAACAAATACTTCTGCTAAATAAACATACCCTTTATTTAGTTGTTTAATGTTATAGGCCTAACCTAAACGATGTTCACGGAAATTTGCAATAATAGTTATTGACGTGAGCGAACTAGGCCCTGCTTATAATCGAGCTTTAGCTCGGTCTCCTGGTAGTACACAGTAACTCAATAGTAAGCAAAACCAAGTACCTAGTTTCTGTGTTTTATAGACTCAAAAAAACAGTGTCAAAGAAACAGCTACTACAGCTATATTATGGTTTATTTAATAGCATAGCAACTTATGGTATCATTGGCTGGGGCGGACTCTATGAAACAGCTTATCTAACACTTCTCAGATTGCAAAATAAGATATTAAAAATAATAAGAATAGAACAAATTCAACAAAAGCTGCTAAACATTAAACAAACTTTTGTAGTTAAAGCAATATTGTGTAATCTAAGTGATCTCAGAGCAAAAAACCTTAATTACCCTCGTTTTACCACAAATAGAAATTTAACGCTACCTCAACATGGATTAACCATAGGGCAAAGAAGCTATATATATTACTCAATATATTATTTCAATAAACTGCCTCCTGAAATTAAGAAGTTACAAGTTGAAAAAAAAACTTTTAAGAAAAAAATAAAGACTATTATAAGTGACTGTGCTGATATAAAATAAAGTGTAGTTAAAATTTAAATGATAACTTTCTAATGCAATAAAAAAATAAAAAAAATAAATCTTTATGAAATTAAATTATATTTGTTAATAATAGGAAAAAAACTGAATTGTAAAATTAATTAATTTAGTTTTAGGAACCTCCTATGTACGGGCTATTAGCCTCCTGTAGGTCCTCGAATGTATGTTTGAAGGAATGGCAATAAATATTATTATTATTATTATTACAAACAAAATTGTCCAATTTTTGCATATTTCTTAATTTTTGAGGTTTGTTAATAAACATTTTTTGAGGTTTTCTAAAAATAGTTTCAAGGACGGAGTAATTAATTTACAGTGAAATCTAAACATACATTTTATTGTTAATGTTGTATAAATATAATAAGGTACCTATATCCTATCAAATACGATTATTTTTTGCAAAGTGATTTCCTTCTACGTCTGTTTATCAATCAAGTAAAGAGTATGTTTCTGCCCAAACTTCCTTCATCATGTGACAACGCACCCAAAGCAGAAAATATATTCATTTAATAACTTTTTATTACAAAATATTTCTACTTATAAATATGAGGATAAAATAATGTTGGTGGGGATAAAATAATGTTGGCCAATAGAATAGCCAATGTCATTCGCTCACAGGGCACAGACACTGATGCAGCGTTACAGATAACTTGTAGCTACAAATAATCCCTTACGGATTAAAGGTTAATTGTCAATACACAAAAAAAAAGTAAAAAGTTTTCGATATCTTATGTTATATAAATATCGATATCACCGATATATCAGGATCCAAAGAGCAATATATCGATATATTGTTTCCTACATGGTTCCTACCTTCCCTGACTTTCAACGATTTTTTTCGCAACTTCTCTGACCAACTGCACACATTTTGAAATTATTTTACTATACCATTTCATCAATTTTAGTGAGGTACATTTTAGCCTCCTCCTACCCTATGTCCGTTTTCCTTACCTCACCATCCATGGAGTATTTTATTATATCGCGCCAGAACAAATAGATTTCATTTAAAATAACAATTTTGTCAGCTAAGTGCTAGGTGTAAGTTAATTTTGCATCTTGGTAGCAGTTTGGTGAATGTAAACAATTTTAGAAACACTAAGCCCCAACCACAAGTGCTGTAAATAACACTACACAAATAAACTTAAAAACATTTATTGATAGTGTTATTCCAGTTCCCTGATGTACATTTCGGTAACCAAGTAACCATCATCGGAGGGTTCTAAATCTAAACCAATGCTAACAAGAATGTTTCTATAAAACTAAACACACAAATTCTCCCCCTTTTGTCGTGTAGATCAACCAATCATAAGTGACCACGCCAAGGACTTATTTAAAAAAAGCCAGGTAGAAGCGGCTTACTTGTCCCTGTCCTTGGGAATGGTCCGAGGTTTCATTTTACAATGAATGAAACATTTTACAAAGATTATTTATAAAACTACTTAAATTACAGAATGCTGTTTACAATAACATCTTAAAATTAATTAAAATAACGAATAACAAAGAAGGGATTATAAAAATGTATAAAGTAAACAATAAGTGTTACAATTGAATATCTATACTTATAAAAGCCAAATACCATTGACTCATCACAGTTTGTCCAAAACCATGAGGCCTACAAACATGAAATTTGGCACTAATACTCTTTATAGCCTCTAGACGCGCACTAAGAAAGGGTTTCCAAAAATTCAAAATTTTAGGGGGGTTTTGGGGGGGGGGGTCAAAGTTACTAAATCACGATTTATCAAAACCTACCGAACGGATTAGAATGAAATTTGGTATGTAGCTTCCTCTAGGGCCATAGATACTCGCTAAGAAAGGGTTTAAAAAAATTCGAAATTTTAGGGGGCTTTGGGGGGTCAAATTTACAAAATCACGATTTCTCTAAAACCATCGAACGGATTGGAATGAAATTTGGTATGTAGCTTCCCCTAGGGCAATAGATGCTCGCTAAGAAAGGGTTTAAAAAAATTCAAAATTTTTGGGGGTCAAAATTACTAAATCACGATTTCTCTAAAACCATCGAACGGATTGGAATGAAATTTTCTATGTAGCTTCTCCTAGGGCCATAGGTGCTCGCTAAGAAAGTTTTTAAAAAATTCGAAATTTTAGGGAAGGTTTGGGGGTCAAAGTTACTACAAAAAACCATTGAACGGATTGAATGAAATTTGGTATGTAGCTTCCTCTAGAGCCATAGATGCTCCCTAAGAAAGGGTTTAAAAAAATTCAAAATTTTAGGGGGGTTTGGAGGGTCAAAGTTACAAAATCAAGATTTCTCTAAAACCATCGAACCGATTGGAATGAAATTTGGTATGTAGCTTCTCCTAGGGCCACAGATGCTCGCTAAGAAAGTTTTTAAAAAATTCGAAATTGTAGGGGAGGTTTGGGGGGGTCAAAGTTACTAAAAATCCCCATAAGAAATACATAGTGTATTATATTTATTGATATAATATATTTTTTGTTAATATACATTTAACTTTGATTTATCTATCCGTGCAAAGCCGGGTCGGGTCAGATAGTATATACATATAATAGAAAAATTTGCATAGAAAATTAATGGAAAGGTTTAACCTAGGTTTCAACAAAGAGAATAAACATGAATTATGAATAGGACCTTTATCTGCGTTGAGAAGTAATTCACTATCAGTTTTAGCAATGGCGAAAAACAATAGCAAATGGAAAAACATAGTGTTTTTAGTGTTATATGAAACATTTCCTCAAGAATACAGTGCTTAACAATGAGAGGAAACAGCCAATGTTCACTTTTAGTTAACTGAACTTAAACCACACTTACTACAGTAAGAGGAATCCCTGAATGTACTAAAATTCAAATTATACACGGGGTGTCCCACAAAGAGGTTTAAACGTTTGATTTTGTATAACTTGCCCATTAATGCATCGATCTTTTTCAAACTTTATCTACGACCATTGCAATAAACACCAATAACGCTATTACAAGTAACATCAGAAAGAGGTACATTACAAACCAAAAGCCAACCCGATTAGGTAATGATATCATTACCTAACAGGAGTCACTTTACATAATAGGCTCTAGACCAATGAGAGCTCGTCATTTGACGGAAGTAGAGTTGTAATAAAAATAACGCTATTCGTACATCAGCTGATTGTACCCATACGTTCCGGATGTTAGTGTGTTATTGTAACTAACCTCAAACGTGAGTTGACGCATTCCGCAAACATGAGTGATAGTGATGAATTTTGTTTAACTCCAGAGGAAATTAATACAAAAGCAAATTCGGCTCTGAACAATTTGTTGCCAGAAAAATCTAAATTTCGTTATGAAAAGGTTTATAACCAGTTTATGGAGTGGAAAACTAGAAATGGTGTTAGTTCGTTTTCCGAGAATGTTTTCATTGCGTATTTTGAGGAATTGGCCCAAGATAAGAAACCTAGTTCGCTTTGGTCTATTTATTCAATGATTAAATCTACAATAAACATCAAACATCAAATAGCCTGTATATTTTTGGTTGTAGATAAAGTAGTGTACGCAACGATTGTATTCATATCAGCCTTTAAGCCACTCGTGAGATATTTAGAACACTCGCTTCGCTCGTGTTCCAACTTACATCTCACTCGTGGCTTAAAGGCCTTCATAATACAATCGTTGCGTAAACTACTATTACACACCCCACAATAGAGGCTTTCATAATGTTCTGTGAAAATTTTAGCATTACAATACTTGCAGAATCCAAACGGTGGAATAATGAAAAATGTATTAATTTTCTCCCTTTGTTTCAAATAGACATTTAACCCTCCCAGTGGCAGACTGCCCAAAGTGACGTTCTCTCAGGCGCAAGATACAGCTATTTCGACAATTAGCGAGAATTTGCATATATTTGCATAAGCGATAATTTAACTCACTTAAAATCATCCAATCGCAATAAAACTGGCACCATTGAAAAGAAAATGAATCAAACTTTAATTTTTGTATTTACAACTTTTTCGTAAAACATATATTTACATACGTAATCATCGTTTTAAAATATGCAAATCTGTCTACAGCTCTTTCCGTGCGCGAATTGCATACAATTGTACTGTTATTTCCCACTTCTTCAACGTTTAAGACAGTCTACACTAATATTTCTTTGGCAATTAAAACGATACCATTGGATTCGTCATGATTTTATCTTTCTGTTGGTGTCTTCCAATCAGATGTCACTGTAAAATTACTATTTTATTGAAGAATTACTGTAAACCCTTGCGATTGGACAGTCTCTCAACCAATAAACAGGCCATTTGTCAATCGATATTGGGAAGGCAGTGCCTTATGTTTTGACAGATTTCTTTACACGATTTTGTAGAGCAAAGTCTGGAGTTTGAAACGGTAGTAAGTAATCCAGAAATAACCGGTTTTATGTCTGCCTAGTCGACAGTTGAAATGTCAGTTCTAGTGAGAAAGTCAAGCGCGTGGGTTCTCACGTTATACAAATGGGGACCTATATGCAGCGTGTAGGGTAGCGGCTTTTCATTAGATTGATATCATTTTGTTATTCAAATAAATATAACTCAAACACTTTTGTGAACTAAGGAAAGACGAGTATACCGTTATTTTCTTTGATTTATCCTCTACACTTTGTTATAATAATATTTCATTTTTGGGCAAAGCATATATTAGTAAATGACGTTACAATCTAGGCCTAGGTTTGTTACCAGTCGTGTACTTAGAACATAAAAACTGTTTTTTTCAAAATTTGAAATTGATAAATGTTTTTATACAGTTAATATTTAGAACTAAATTATGAAACTTTTTTACGCTTACGAAAAAAATACAAAAAATGTTTACTACTTGTTATGTAGGCCTAAAGTTAAACTTTTTCCTTTCGTTACTGAACATTTTTTGTTTCTTGAGCTAATAACTTTTACAATTTCAAAATAAACTAATTTTTAGTGGCATATTTGAATTCTTTGAAGTTTCTTCTACAAAAAAAGTATTGAACACTTTTGGATTGGGGTTCATTTACTATTTTTGGCGAATTTTTAAAAATATGCTTGCAAAACGCTAAAAAAAAGGCTTTTCAATTTTAGCTTTAACCATGCCACTGGGAGGATTAAATTATACTGATTTTGTAACAAAATTTAAATTATTAAGGTGACGCACCATCTTGTTGGAATATTGCTTGGTTCATTTCTGGAACCATAAAATGAGGCAAGACACGTTGATTTAAAACTTGTGCAAACCTAATTCCAGACATTTTACTGCCCGAAATGACGTAAGATAATACTCCGTTTACGCTCACAGCCGCCCAAACAGTAGTGCCTGTTGATTTGAGAAGAGTCTTTTCAAGAATATGGGGATTGTTGGCGTTGTAATAATTACAATTATGCCTATTCACTGCGGTAGAAAGTGGACTCGTCTGAGAAAACAATTTGAACATGCCAATCAGAATCTACCTCATGATACTCAATGATACGAGAACAAAATTCCATTCCTCTATCCGGATCGTCCTCAAGTAAATTATGGACTACGTGACTTTTGACATATTTAACATTATTTTTTTTAATAATTCTCTATACAGAAGACTGGAATACCAGTTTCAAGTTCAACCTTCCTTATTGATTTCGGCTTACCAGGAGAACGGAGCATTGATGCGCATACCAGTTCTTCTCTTTCCACGTTAGATCTTCTCAAGTACTTGTTTACACACAACCAGTTTCTAACAAAAGATTTTTCCATTTAGTTATTGTTGGATTGCTAGATGGTTCAACTCCCTGCGTACTCAACCTGAAATTGTCTAACTGCTTCTGTAACGTTACAAAAAGCAATAGCCCACGCAAAACCCTTTACGAGGGTCGTCCAGAAAGTAAAGAACGAATGCGCATCATGCGCGGTGCAGATCCCCTACTACTGTGATTACGTGCGCGGCCGCTTGCCCCTTCCTTTCTCTTCAGTGTGAGGTGAGTCTCGTTGCTGTGTGGTCACGCTACTTGTTTTGGCAGCGTTTTAAAATGGCGGCGCTTATAGAAAATCCCGCCAAATGTGAAGTACGGAGTGTAATCCACTTTTTGAATGGTCAAAAAGTTAAGCCCATTGAAATTTATAGGCAAATTAAAGCTGTCTATGGTGAAGATGCGATGAATGAGTCATCAGTAAGAAAGTGGTGTATCATGTTTAACCAAGGAAGAACTAACGTGCATGATGAAGATCGGAGCGGGAGGCCATCACTAGTCACGGATGAACTGAAGAAAAAAGTTGAAGAAACAATTCAGGAAAATCGACGTTTCACTTTGACGACTTTACATGACTCTTTTCCACAAATTTCACGATCACTCCTACATGAGATAGTGACAGATCATCTTGGTTACAAGAAAGTGTGTGCTCGGTAGGTGCCTAAGATTTTGACGGACGACCATAAGGCGAAACGCATGGGGGCAGCCCTTGAATTTTTGACTCAATATGACAAAGATGGAGACCAATTTCTTGATCGTATTGTTACGGGACATGAAACATGGGTTTCGTATAAGACTCCAGAAAGTAAGCGTCAGTCAATGGAGTTGCATCACACAAATTCGCCCTCAAAACCCAAAAAGGAAAAACCATTGTTGCAGACTCGCAAAGTCATGGCAACGGTTTATTGGGACCAAAAGGGATTAATCCAAGTGGATTTCATGCCACGAGATGCAAAAATAAACTCAGAATCCTACTGTGAGACTCTTCAACGACTTCTTCGCGCCATCCAAAACAAGAGGCGTGGAATGCTGTCGGCTAAAGTTTTTTTCATTCACAACAATGCCCGGCCTCATGCCTCAGCACGAACGCGGCAAGAACTCCAAAGTCTGAAGTGGGAAATCTTTAGTCATCCTCCTTACAGTCCTGACCTAGCACCCAGTGATTTTCATCTGTTTCCAAAGTTGAAGCAATTTTTGGGTGGAAAACAGTTTGGAAATGACGATGAACTTAAAGAAGCAGTGATAATATGGCTCAAAATCTTTCGCAGCTAATGAGTATAACATCGGAATAGAGAAACTGGTCTCACGTTACAACAAGTGTCTCGACAACAATGGGGATTACGTAGAAAAGTAGAATAAGGTACTGTGGCTGTGTAAATAAAGTTTGGATATCTTTTGTTTTTATTTAACCATGCTAAAACGTTCTTTACTTTCTGGATGACCCTCGTACTTTTTTATCAACAGTAAAAGCCATTTTGCGAACCTAAAATTCAATAAACTGCGCTAGAGAAAGTTAGGTTATGTTTTTTATGGCTGAAGCAATATTTTTCTATCAAACAGCTGTTCAACAATGAGTGTTAGAACTGCAAAGCAGTAAACAATCTGGTACTAACTCAAGAAAGTTATTTTTGGAGGGAGAAAATTGATAAATTTTTCATTATTCCACCATTTTGTTTCTGCAATGGTTGCGCTGCTAAAATTTTCACAGAACATTTTTAAAGCCTCTATTGTGGGGTGTGTAAAGTTTCAAAAAGATCGATGCATTAATGGGCAAGCTATACAAAATCAAACGTTTAAACCTCTTTGTGGGACACCCGGTATTTTACCAGAACAAACTAAGCTCGTTTAAATATAAAATAAAGATTATTACCATAAATAAAAGTCTCAAATTTTAGAATCACTCCATTTGGAAACTTAAAAATAGGCTGCAATACTTTAAAAATAGTATTTTTTAGATTTTTAACAAACTGCTGATGAAGTTTTCATGAAAGAAAAAAACTGCTTCCACAGCTTGTGTGACGGCAAGCTGGACCAAAGGAAGACCTCTCAGTGTTTGCATCATCGAAGGCTCAATTTTATAAACAAATTTCCCCTGACTATCATTTCCCTGACCTCCCCCTACCGACTCTTTAAAGTTTGGAAAAAGATTTCCAGAACACATCTACAGCCCTTGAATAATCCAGTACATTATTTTTTTACATTCACGGCTGTGATTTGGTCACACTTCTTCGACTTACCTATAACTTTATTAGCCGCATGCTCCCAGAATGGAAAACGCCAAACTCTGTCACCAGAGTCAGCACCAGCGCAGTACAATTCCTTCCAGATGTCGTCTGAAGTTGAGAAGACGCCAGAAGAAGATGTTCCCATTGCAGTTCTCATACTCCCTGTTGAAAATTTGTTTAGATAATTTTAAAAAGGTAAGTAAAATAAACATAAAATTGAAATAATAATCAAATATTTATTTTATTTTCAATCGATATTTTTGTATTCAACTTAAAATCATATAGCATGAATTGATGATGTACAAGAAAGAAAAATCAACTATATGGGAAAGGAAAAGAAAAATTAGTCTTCTTAGCATATTCAAGGAACTACTATGACCAAAATGACGAATTATTAAGAAAACATAGTGTGGAAACCATTTTCAAACCAACGACCAAAATCCAACAGCTTTTAAAACCAATAAAAGATAGGCTCCCTTTACACACCTCAGGAGCCGACTTTTCAGGCACCTTACAGATGTCCACTATCAAGGCTTAACAAGTGTCAAGTAAAGAGAGAAGGCCTAGGCCTGAGGATATACAGGATGTCCAGTAATTACAGGATCAAACTTAAGGGAATGGTTCTATAGGTCAAAATAAAAAAAAGTCTACATAAACATAGGCCCGAAAAAGCTTTGCTTTCCAGATATCCGCCATTTTGTTTTTTGTACAAAATAATTCAAATTTAGAGAACGGTTTGACTGAGTTCAAACGTGGCATGAAGTTTAACCTAACAATGATATACCTATAAAAAATAAGCAATTAAATCCAATCGTGCGTTTCAAAATAACAGCTGTTTGAAAATTTCAAACCTAAATAACTCAAAAACCGTACATTTTAACGAAAAATGTCAGGACACCTTTTTTGTAGTCCTTTTGATTCTTTATCGGATGGTGTAACTGTCAAAACAATCGGATGAAGGATAATAGTTAAGTTATGTGTAATAATTGGTTTGTTCAACCCGGCATCCTATACAAACACAGTAAACACAGCAATATTGTATGTACATTTGATGTCATTATCTTTAACTTAGCTATTATCCTTCATCCTGGGGATTGTTTTGACAGCTACATCATCCGATAGGGAATCAAAAGGGCTACAAAAAAGGTGTCTTGACATTTTTAGTTAAAATGTACGCTTTTTGAGTTATTTAGGTTTGAAATTTTCAAACAGCCGTTATTTTGAAACGCATGATTGGATTTAATTGCTTATTTATTTTTAGGTATATCATTGTTAGGTTAAACTTTATTCCAAGTTTGAACTCAATCAGTCAAACCATTCTCTAGATTTTAATTATTTTGTACAAAAAACAAAATGGCGGATATCTGGAAAAGAAAGCTTTTTCGGGCCTATAGGCCTAGGCCTTCTCTCTTTTCTTGACACTTGTTAAGCCTTGATAATGGACATCTGTAAGGTGCCTGAAAAGTCGGCTGTACTCAACGTGCAGACAATAACAACGTGGTCAATATCCAAAGACCAAGAATAAAACAATAATCTATATCTACGCTATTATTATATAAAAATCTAATGGTGTCTGTCTGTGTGTGTGTGTTACTCAATCACGTAAAAAGTACTGGATGGATTTGAACGAAATTTGGCACACATATACATCATGACCTGGAATGAGACATAGGCTAGAATTCATGTAGATTTAAGGGTTGAAACAACCCCTAAAACAATAAATATATATTATCATATTTCCATTAAGACTAGAGAGCTGGAAATTTGTACATTTATTTCTTACAATACACATATACTATGTAAATCATAGTTTCATTTTATAGCGGGCTGCTAAGGGGTGAAAATGTAATAACAACCCCTAAAACAATAAACATTTATTACTATGCGGCAAATCTTTGGACCATGTGCGAAGCCTTGCGGGTACCTGCTAGTCCATATATACAATTGAAACCGGAAAGTACTCACTGCAAAACAATTTAAAGGTTACGGCCTCAAGATGGAAGGAGAAAATATTGTAATTGATTCAAAATGTTGGTTCATTTAAAACACAGAGCTCAGCTGACTGAAAATGTTCAGTGTAAGTACAGTGGTTACGGCTGTTTTGTTAACACCTCTAAATTCATTATCATGGTTTTTACCAAAAACCACTGAAGGGGGATGTGATGATGTCGGGCATAAGCTGAAAGTAAACTACTGGAGGCAGACTTTCTGAAAGTCTAGAAAGTTCTCGAAGAAGGTAAACCCCATGAAAAATTACAGTGCAGATTGGTAAGAAAGAAGGTTATATTCAATTTTGTTTGTTTGGAAGAAAATAACCACTACGTTACAATATGTTTGTTGAAAGGATAACCTTTAAGAGAAACTTACGTGAAAGTGTGGCAACGTTTATAGTCAACTTAGGTGAGAAGCAGGCCGCGTAGGACAAAGCATCGGCCAAAACCACTCTTCCATCATGATCCGGTCGTTCTATTCTGATGGTTTTACCATTCATCGCTTTCACTACGTCTCCAGGTTTGACTGCAGCTCCACCAGGCATGTTCTCATATAGTGGAATTATAGCTAGAAATAAGAATTATATGTTTTGGAACAAATAATAATAATAATCTTTATTACTGAGGCGAAGTTAGGACCATCGGGTTCTCTCTTCCACTTAACCTCGAATTTCAAAATACATAAAAATTCACAGTACAAACAAAAATTAATAAGTAACAAAACTATAAAATAATAATTACTTCTAAAACATAATGTGCAAAAAATTAGTTAACACTTGTTAATCGCCATTCCGAATATTGACATATTGATTAATATGTAGGCTATCAATAAATAAAATCAAATTCCAGTTTTCTCCGAATGTACAGGTGTTACAACACAGGCCTACATTTAACGTTGCCTTATAATAGTACTCGAGTAAAGCACTCACCAGTAACATTGACGGGTATTTTAAAGTCGCAAAGGGCTTTAAAAACACCAACGATCGCTGCCGCTCCGGCCATATCTCCGTGCTGGTATATCAAATCGGTACATTTGTGTAAACACAAGCCGCCGGAATCATAAGTACATCCTTTTCCTGTACAAAAAAACATTTCTTTTAGTTACAAAAACTTCAAACAAGTTTACAAGTTGAGTACCTACTCCAGTGTTAATGTTGTTCAAATACTAACTGGACAGAATATGTACATTTTGGTACTTACATATTATAACTAGCTGACCCATACGGCGTTGCCCGTGGTGGTTGGTATTTTCAGTCTTTTTAACATAATTGTATTATTTTTAAGTGTTCAGTCAGTGAGTGGTATTTGGCTTATATTATATATATATCTATATATAGATCTTAAATAATAAAAGCACTATTGTCATAATAATAAAAGATCCGAAATTATGATTTTAGTAACTTTGATCCCCCCAAACCCCTTCTGAAATTTCAAAATTTTTCATACCCTTTCTTAGTGAGCACCTATGGCCCTAGAGGAAGCTACATACCAAATTTCATTTCAATCCGTTCGGTAGTTTTGAAGAAATCGTTTTTTAATAACTTTGATCCCCCCAAACCCCTCCTAAAATTTTGAATTTTTTCAAACCCTTTCTTAGTGAGCACCTATGGTCCTAGAGGA
>JAGFPH010007270.1:16987-35870 GCA_018207615.1 Philaenus spumarius | reverse complement strand
TAGTGAGCACCTATGGTCCTAGAGGAAGCTACATACCAAATTTCATTTCAATCCGTTCGGTAGTTTTTGAGAAATCGTGATGAGTGAGTGAGTTGTATTTCACTTTTATATACAGGGTGTATCAGGAAGAAACGGAAAGAATTGCAGGACGTGTTCTACTGGTGAAAATAATGAAAAAAGTTCCTATAAACATAGGTCCGAAAACGCTTCGTTTTCCAGATATCCGCCATTTTGTTTTTTGTACAAAATAATTCATATCTAGAGAACGGTTTGACTGATTGAGTTCAAACTTTTTATGAAGTTTAACCTGACAATGATATACCTCAAGAAAAATAAACGATTAAATCCAATCATGCGTTTCAAAATGGCAGCTGTTTGAAAATTACAAACCTAAATTACTCTAAAACCGTACATTTTTACGAAAAATGTCAATACACCTTTTTTGTAGCCCTTTTGATTCCCTATCGGATGGTGTAACTGTCAAAACAATCGGATGAAGGATAACAGTTAAGTTATGTGTACTAATTGGTTTGTTCAACTCGGCTTCCTATACAAACACAGTAAATACTACAATATTGTGTGGACATTTGTTGTCATTACCTTTTAACTTAGATATATAATATAAAAGTACAAAATGCTTTAATAATGAATTGCCACAGAAATTAATATTAGTTTAGTAAATTTGTTTAAGTTATATAATTAACTTTTAGCTAGTTAGAATAACGCCAGGCAGTTGTTAACACCTTACTATTGTAACATGTAACGATGGATTAAGCCACGCCCCTTTTAGTTTTGTTTAGTTCTAGATATACAGTAGAACCTCGGTTATTCAAATTTCCGTATTGACCAAGGCAAATAAAAAAAAAACTTTTGTCAAAATCAATTCTGTTAACATAGAAATAAATATAAGTTAACTGAATTGATTTCGATAAAGAATTCATAGCTTGAGAGGATTTCTCAATAAGTAAACGAATAATAAAAACTTTTGTGTTAAATTGAACAGAAAGAAGACAAAACTGTCGTTTGCCTTGTACATCCTGAAAACATTTCCACTCCTTACGCAACACAATGGTATGGGTTGTATCGCATTTGCCAAAAATTATTTTGGAAAACGCACCGGGTCCTACGTACGGTACATGTGTTCATGAAACTGACCAGTACTATAAGCTATTCTTAACTTTTCAGAGAATCAATGTTGACCAAAAATCTGAGTTGACCATTTACAGGCAAAACAATAATATACAGACAATATCGGTAAATAAACAATTTGTTTATACAAAGAAACACATAATTTAACAATACACCAGGATAATATAAACTTTAAAAGACGTTCACTACAATTAGGCCACTGTTTTAGGGCTATATTCTTATGTCTACTTATTCCAATTAGGTTGGCCAACCTTTTATATACAGTGTGTAAATTAAGTATCGAAACAAATATGTATTTCTCAAACTAAAATAGGTACAAATATTTTGTTTGTGGGGTTGACTCTTAACAAACGTTCCTGATTTTCTGACATAAAAAAAAATTTGACCCCCTAAGGGGGTGGCGGGTAGGGGGTAAATTAAATTTTTTAAATAGCAACCCCTATTGAGTGACCCCTCATTTTATAGGTCTTGTCACCCTAAAATCAATGATACAAAGATAATTTAAATCCGTTGTGTTTAAACAAAATGGCGGCCCTAAACGTGTTGAAATAAATAGACATAAAGTTGCTAATATCTCGAAAAGGAAGGGTTTTTAGAAAACATTTCAAGAGACAAAAAATGTTGATTTCAAAGTGCTTGACCTAAAAATTTGCTTTGAAATCGATTTCGTAAATTTCATTTTTTACAAAATTTTCTAAGATGTAAGAGTCGACTTAAAATTTATGAAATCGATTTGGAAGCAATATTTGAGGTCAAACACTTTAAAATAAAAATTTTTTGTCTCTTGAAATTTTTTCTCTTCCTTTTCGAGATATTAGCAACTTTATGTCTATTTATTTCAACACGTTTAGGGCCGCCATTTTGTTTAAACACAACGGATTTAAATTATCTTTATATCATTGATTTTAGGGTGACAAGATCTATAAAATGAGGGGTCTCTCAATAGAGGTTGCTATTTAAAAAAATTAAGTTACCCCCTACCCGCCACCCCCTTAGGGGGTCAACAAAATTTTTTTATGTCAGAAAATCAGGAACGTTTGTTAAGAGTCAATGCCACAAACAAAATATTTGTACCTATTTTAGTTTGAGAAATACATATTTGTTTCTATACTTAATTTACACACTGTATATATATTATATATAAAAAAAAATCAATTATGAAGTTTCAAATCTGAAGAAACCAAAGAAACAATTCGCTAGCAGTTCCATTCAATTAATTACAAAATATTATGTTTAACAAATAGCAAATATTAGTCTAGGTGATTAGCAAGGTTCACAAGCACGGCTTTTTATCGTTGTTAGCAATGTATTTAATAAGTACACAAATCACATTTGGCTGCAGGCTTATTTAGTAATTTTGATGGGTTGATAGTTGTATTTTGGTTGACAGTTGCAATTGTAATTTTGTTAGGCTGACAGTTGAACCAGCTTTCACTATATATATAAAAAGAAACAGACATTAGAATTGCTTCAACTTGAATTGCTACTTGGTTTAATATAGGTAGCTTTAATTACAGCTGAGTACTATTATACGCCATGATTTGCATTTAGAAACGAAAACATTCCATAAAATGTGCATTGACTGATAAAAGCTTGTGTTTTACAAATTTATGAATATAAAGATTTAATAGTATAGGCTATGTAAATTAGTATTGCTTAGTTGTAGGCTATTGTTTTTAAAATTTCTGTTAGAATTAATCAAGGCTACGTAGACAAGCTCTATAAGAAAATATAATTTATTCTATTTATTGAGTACAGTGAAAATATTTTCTTAAACAAGTATCAGTATGGTTAACTCGGATTTGATGTAAGGTAAAACATTAATTTGCACAGTCACAAACCTGGTTAACGAATCTCTGGTTCTTTTACATGCCACTGAATTTAATCGTCCCGCAAAACACGATGTTTAGCAACTTTGTAAATGCTTTGGCATTCCAAAAAAATACATTAGTTTTCTTTTAAGAAGTTCTAACCAAAAGATGCGAAGTTAACTAATTTATCGCTAACTGCTTGTAGCTCAAAATGGCGAATGATTATCTTTTTAGTACAGAGGAAGAGTTCAGAGTAATGAATAGCGAGAAGGGAGACGCCAGCTCTCTCAGGTAGCTAAGATTACAGGTTAGACTGGTAGGAGCAATGATTAGGCAATTTCGCCTTACTCAGGTGTACGAAAGTTTGAAGGGTAGGAAAGGTGGTTTACTTATGAACGTCATAGGGTGACGTTTAGCGGACAGGTATTATAGTGAACGACAAAGCGGTCTTGGGCCTGTTTCCACTCCCCTCCTTGCGGCATTGTATTTAGGACTCGCCATCCTTTCTCAGGAATTGTTTCTTCCCCCTGCTACTGTATTTTGTTTTTAGTCGGTGTCGGTGTTAAACTTTGTGAATGAGAATGTCATTATGAGTGGAAAGCAAAAGCAATGAATACAGAAACTATAAGAAGCGCAACCCCCATGTTAAAAAAATTCAGCCCAGTTTTATTTGAATTTGATGAGGTTGCCACGGCATTCACTAGGTAGCGGAAGCGCCACGGTCGCCGCCGTGCCTGTGCTAGAGAAATTGGTTGGCGAAGCGTTGGCCCAGCTGCTACTAGGGAAATACACCATTTCTCTCTTCCTTGTCCAAGGCAACGAGTTTCCATTTGTTTGTAGCTATAATATTTTAAGTATATATAATATAATTTGAATTTTTCCGGCTAATAAATTAATGTATAACTACCCATAAAACATTAATCACAACATTATTTTCAAAATGCAAATGAAAATTATCAGAATATTGGTGAAAGTACTGTCAACATATTATAATAATAATTTTGAAAATATACCACCATACATGGGAATAAAACTTTAATAAATCGTTTTTTGTAATTAATAAAATATAATTTTAAAAACAAGTTATAAATTATCTCTTTAAAAAAGGTTTTTATTCTGTTGAAGAGTATTTACATTATTGATGAGTTATCTGAATATTTAAATAAAACAAATAAAATTGGCTTTCACGTATTTTGTCACAATTATTTATAGTACACTATGTAGTAAGAAATCAAACACCAACATATGAGTAAATTTCTTTAATAACTAAAATTTAAATGGTTCATCTGATTTCTTATAAAATTTAATTCCAATAAGGATTATAACTTAAATTTTCTGTAAAGTAGCATACACCATTACATTCCAACTATATTTTCATCAAAGAATAACTTTTTTTCATGTTATAAGGTTTTTAAAGAAAATTAATAATATAGATAATAACACGAACTTTACAAAATGGTACAAGCTGCTCTCTGCTGGAAAATTTATGTGTGTGTTCCTTTAAATACTTGCTTATTAAACATTTTTTGTATACACTTCTATTAAGAATTAAATGATAAAACCTTTGTATATTTTGAAAACAAATTTAAAAAAAATGTTTACTACTTTTTACGTAGGCCTAAGCCTAAAGTTGAACTTGTTTCTTCTGTTACTGAACATTTTTTGTTTCTTTAGCTAATAACTTGTCATAATATAAAGAGCTATAGTATTATTTGTCGATTTCTATACAGAATAATAAAGTAAAGTTAATACACTTAAATGTCATTTTGTATAGTTTGCTATGCCATGTTTATGTTGTCATTGTTATTTTTCTTTCCGTAATTATGTGTTACTTTGTCATACTATAAAGAGCTTCATTATTATTTGTTGATTTCTATACAGATTAATAACGTAAAGAAAATACACTTAAATGTCATTTTATATAGTGTGCTAAGCCATGTTGATTGAATGGTAAACAATGTTTAGATTAAAATAAATATTAGTATCATACAATATTCTAAATCATTTTACCTTTAACCTTCGAGTGATTAATGAAAATCAAACTTTTTACTAACGGGGAAAAGCAGTTAAAATGTATTACTAAAGCTATGTAAGTAATTAAAAAAACCCGAGACAATAAATCGTCTGATAGTACGCTATAACAAGACGGTAGCCGTGAGTCGTGGGAATATAGCGAGATTCTGGCGCGTACTTAATCGTATCTTTAACCTGCTGTAAAAACTAAACCACTTGAGCTAATTTTTTGAAAAAATATGTTTCATAAAATTTAACTTATTGGCTCAAACTTTTACACTTACACCTCGTCTCTGACCAAAAAACAAAAACATTTCTCACAGAACAACTTTTTCGTGTCACAATTTAAAGTTCCATATTAAATTTTATAAAATGGAAATTTATATATTTTTAAAATTAATAATTTTTATAACAATATCATCCCTCACTAATATTCTGTCAGTGTGTAAAATTTCAAAGAAATCGGTGTGTTGCAAGTGTTCAAAACAACAGTGTATTTGAAACACAAGCATCACAATTTTAGCATCATCTCCGAGCCGTTTTGGCTTTCTAGACCTTCCCAAGATGGTTAAGGCACACTGGCACACTTCATTATATATTTCATACTGCATACAGGCGATGGGCCAGTCTATTTTATTCTGTGGTCAGTGGTGCGATGGTAAAGGGTTGGAGGGGAGTGTGCGACACTGGCGCCGACAGCCTGTGCCTCGTTGCGGCCGACGTGTCAACAAAAATCAAATAAAATCGGCTGACTATTCTCCATATACATTGCGCTTCTTATAGTTTCTGTATTCATTGGCGAAAGTGTGTTGTTTATCTTTAAATCAAAAATGGGAAGCGATTAAGCAATTAGTTGAAGGCGATTCAATAAGAAAAGTGGCAAGTGATATTTAGGTGTTGGGAATTGGAGACAAAATAAATCAAAATTTGAAAAGTGGAAATCTCAACGGTATTCAAACAAAGAAGAAACTAGACAGTCAATGGAAAAAGCGACCATAAAAAACTTCTGATGCATTATTTTTATGGTTTTCATTACAGTAACCAATTTCTTTCATTTGAGTACATTATCAAACCTTCTTTGTTTATTTAAAACTATATTATTTAAAGTCAAATAAAATAGATTTTGAAGTAAGTATGGGTCCAAATCAGCCTATAACTATGTAAATGACAAGGGAACTTGCACCTCATTGTTTTCTCAAGGCCTACCGTATTATATGAGGTCTGTCCGGTCCCAAGGTTAGACGATTGAGGTTCTACTAGGCCTATAGTTTTTTATTACCATATTTTGTGCATCACTGAAGATGACAACATTGTCGTTGAAACTTGCTTGAGTTAATAAACGTATTAGTTGTAAGATTCTGTGTTCAAGTTTTATTCTTATCACGTATACCTTCTCAAAAGTTACGTTTAGTTTAGTTTTATTTACCCTCATTTGGTATATAAACAAGAATTGCTGCAGGTAACATTTGAGTTGCCACATATTTAGTGATGTGGGCCGGGTAAATACCCGGCGGATGGGTAAATATAAAATTGGTATTTACCCGAGGCCAGGGTAAATACCCAAAATGAGGGTATTTATGAGAAATAATGATTTAAATAGTGTTTGAAGTATTTCTAAGCATATTACACTCAGTAATAGCCTTATTTAGAGCTATTTAGAGAATATATTACCTTTTTGAGTAAAGCCCCCCCTCAATTACCCAAAAATGTCATACAAAAATACCCAACAAATAGGTATTTATTATTATCAAGCACATGAGTAATAGCTAATATAATAGGTACGAGTACGAGTATTTTATTATTTCAAACATAATGCTGTATTTGAATTTAGGGCAGTGGAAATCCTTCACCCTTTTGAAAGAATAGTAATTTTTTTTTAATTATGCTAGGTATTAATTTATAATTTAGGTCTAATCGTCCAAGTATTAATGTACCCTAAATTTTTTGAGCGTTTTTAAATAGGCATAATAACTTATAAACATTTTGGTGCTATTATTTAAGTACTTAAGATATCTTAAGTCCTTCAAGCCAAGGTTACCATCTTGACGCAGAAGAATTACTTGACGCCATCAGTTTCATATGTGAAGTAGGGAACAACATGGGCTTGAAGATCATTGACATTCAAAAAGACCTTGCTGATTACCGAGATAAAGAAGGAATTTGGCGTCGCCAATTCATTTGGGAAGGAATAACATCAAAGGAAGATGAAAATGAAGTGCAGCCTTTATTGTGGTGGAGGCAGCTGAGAGGAACATGTTTACTAGCTGACGTGGCAATTTGTATTCTTGGGGCACCAGTCACTTCAGCCGCAACTGAGATGACATTCAGCACCTTTTCATGGATACATAAAAGAAAAAATCGATTAACGACACAGAGAGCGGTGAAAATTACATACCTCTCAACCTCTCCTATAATTGGAGATTGCTGAAAAAAGAAAAAATGAATAGACCAACTGCATCCAGCAATAGACCAGAGTTTGAAGATGAAGGCGAAAAAGATTCTCAACCTTTGGAAATTGCTTCAAGCGAGGAATCATCTGAGTCTGTAGAAGAAGTCCCTAGTTCAAATTCTGATTCTGACTGAACCACATGTAACCTACAACTGCCTACTTTTCTGTATTAAAATGAATTTGTAGCGTTCAAATTGGCATACTTTTTTATCCTTGCTTGATACAAAATTCTGAAATTGTAGAGTAATGGCCTAGATTCTGCATCTGTTTTGGTTTTTATCTTTGTTAACTAATATTAATCTTATTTGGTCATTAGTAGGCCCATTAATTTAATTGGATAATAATGATAATTAATATTATTAAGGAAAAATATCATGCAATCATTATAGAACATTTACACTATATATTTACTTGAAATAGGTTTGCAATTACCTCGTAGCCTCTTGGTTTACTAAAATTATTCTTATTTGCTCATTAATAGACCTATTAGTTTAATTGGATGATAATATTAATTATATTAAGGCATAATATCATTCAATAACTATAGAACGTTCATAATACATACGCTTACTTAAAATAAGTTTGCAATTAATCTCGTAGCGGTCATATCGTTGAAAGTTATCATAAGTACCCGGGTATATACCCAAATTGGGTATTTACCCTGGTAAATACCCAGCGTATTTACCCACAGTTTTAAATACCCGGGTATTTTACATCACTACACATATTATATAACATACATAGTGCAAATGAGCAGAACATAATACAAGCCAAGCAAAATCAAAAAATACAAAACTATATAAATTATTTAACATCTTACAAATAAACATAAAAAACTATATAATCTATTTAAAAAATAAGGTACTCCTCCACCGAGTAAAATGCCCGCTGCACAAGGAAAGTTCTAAGCTTGTTTTAAAATTTTTAATGCAAGGCACTTTTGTCTGGCAACCTGTTGTCAATTTGAGACCGCAGTAGCGCACCTCATACTTGAACAACTTTAGTCTATGTACGAGGTAGCTGGGCTATTGAATCATTTGCTTACAAAGCATACACTTTGTATCCAACAAAGAAGATAAAAAAATATGAGAAAAAGAGCAAAATAAATCATTTGTAAACCGTATCCTGAGATTTGACTTCATAACAACATTTTTATTTGTACCACAATCAAAACCAATGTTTTGCTTTCCCTTGACAAAACATTTTGAGAAAAGAGTTTAATAAACGCCAAAAACCCTCAGGCACACGAATAGGCCTAAAGAAATCTGCATTTATTCAGACATCCAGGCAGCTTTGAAACTTCAGGTCAAAACTAGTCTGGGAATGCTACAAGTCCACAATACAACTGGCTGAGCTCAACACGGTCGCTCGACCGGGCACGTTGGAATAGGTGGAAATGAGTGTGCAGATAGGCTGGCAAATAAGGCAGCAGCTGCAGCTACTGAATTCATAGGACCTGAACACCGTTCTGTGGTATATCAAAGCCAACAGCAAAGGAGGGTTTTGACGACCGGGCGAGACTAGAGCACGGAAATAATTGGAGGAACATCGCAGGCTTGATGAGCAAAAACTCTCAATTCTTAGCTCATCTAGAAAAATTGCATCTGACATCCTTCTGATGAGCAGGTGCAATGTAAAGAACGTGGTAGCTCTAATCACAGGACATGGCCGCCTTAGAAAACACACGAAGAAAATTTGTATTTTCTCCGGGGACCCAAAATGCAGGAAATGTGGCTTGCAGGAGGAATTCACAGAACAGCTGAGTTATAAGACCTTTTGAAAACTTAACAAAGAACAAAGCATCCACCAGGTCAACAAAAGGATTCATAAGTTCACTGAGTTTATGGACCTTGACAGGGTTTAATATCCTTAAGGCTCGGCTCTCCACATTCAAAACTACGATATTGGGCACCAATTTCAATGTTAAATAACCAAAACATACCGTCACTCTGAAGCATATTTTTGTGCTGTTTTTGTTAAAAACCGAAAGCTGTATTTTTTTTCTTAAAGTAAAATAGATTGTGGGTGTTGATTGCTAAGGATTTTTGCAATATCTCTTTTTGCAACTGAGTAAAAAATTTATAAAGTTTACTATTTTTTACTATTTATATCATACGTTTATGAAAACAATAAAACGGTTTCTGAAAATGTATTCGGCAATCAACATCCGCATATGACAGTACTTCAAAATGAAACCAAATTTTTAAATTTATTCCACAAATTAACGGAAAAAAATGACTTATTCTGTAGCATTGCTCTTATGGGAATAATATTCAATTGGCGGGCAGGGAAGCGCCCCCTTAATGTGGGAGCGCAATAAGCTCTTGAGGCTGACGTGCATTACATTTAGATTGCCCACCTAAGAAGAAGAAGCGCCAAAATAACTATAGTCAGGTTACTTACGTAAGGCCACTTAAATTGACTATTAACGTACCTGTCATAACTACAGTAGAATCACCGCCGCCTTTATAATGTAACTCTACCAACAACGGAGGCTCACAAGAACCTTTAGCTATCGTCCAGAATGCGTTCATACATTTCTCTTTGATCCAATGACGATCTCTTACTTCCACTTGGACTCCGCATGGACACAGGGTCTCCGTACAAAACTGCAACATTCAAATATGCAAAATGCTTTTTCAGGGTTCATACAGGTTTTTCAAAAAGAATTTCCAGGATCTTTCCAGTGCAATTCCAGGACTAGATCTTGATTTTCAGGACACTTAAACCACACAATTCTACGGTAAAAAGTAATTTTTTAAGTTCCCAACCAAATTAGGCCGGATGAGAACAAAACCTGTTTAACCCTACAACTGTCAATGTTAATGTTTTGCAACGCTAAATCATTTCAATGCTTGTGCAAGCATATTTTCAAAAATTCGCCAAATATAGTAATTGTATACCAATCCAAAAGTGTTCTGTACTTTTTTTGTAGAGAAAGGTTAAAAAAATCCATATATGTGATTAAAAAATTTATTGATGTAAAATTGTAAAAAAAAATTATTTATGTAAAATTGTAAAAGTTATTAGCTCAAGAAGCAAAAAATGTTCAGTAACGAAAGGAAAAAGTTCAACTTTAGGCCTACATAACAAGTAGTAAACATTTTTTGTAATTTTTTCGTAAATGTAAAAAAGTTTCGTAATTTAGTTCTAAATAGAACTGTATAAAAACATTTATCGATTTCAAATTTATTATTTTGAAAACACCAGTTTTTTTGTTCCAAATACACGATTGCTAACAAAACCGGCTAATTTGAAACGTAATTTACTAATATATGCTTTGCCCAAAAATGAAATATTATTATAACAAAGTGTAGAGAATATTTTTTTTTTTTTTTTTTTGTTTGGTGTTTAACGTCCTACTGTTTTGCACTTAAGGCTAATGAAGACGGTACCTACAGTTTTACGTGGAATCCGAACCACAGCCAACGATGTCTGTTAAGAAACCATTTAGAAAATTATTCGGGGTCAATGGGAATTGAACCCGGAACCTTTCCATTGATGGTTGCCATGACGATTGATAAAGCAATGACGCTTTAACAACCACGGCTATCGTGGCTATCAAAAAGTTTATTGAAATAATTCGAATTATAAAAGATATCTCGAACGCAAAATGTGTTGTTTTATTGGTTGAAATCTGCTCAATTGCAAAGGTTTACAGACAATTCCATATCTTTGGAACTATTTGTCCGATTTTTGATTGGATGGCAGTTTCAGATAGGTATAAGTGTGATGAATCCTTCAGTATACAGATATAACTCAGAAAAAATAACGGGCGGGCTGTAGGGAGAGACATAGAAACGGAAATTAAAGGTAGTTTCGGCGCATTAAAATTCGCGCGACATTGGCTTTTAGAAAACTCAAAAACTGAAACGATGATTACGTATGTAAATATACGTTTTAGAAAAAACTTGTAAATGCAAAAATTAAAGTTTAGATCATTCCCTTTCCAACGGTTTTTGATTTATTGCGATTGGATCATTTTTAGTGGGTGAAATATTCAAGTCAAGTTGAGTTGTCACAGACTACACAATTCACTGTGGCAGGGCATTGAGACCACTCAATTTGAGTGGTTCGACAGTTAGAGGGTTAAAAAAATAGTAAATAACACTGAATTTTGGAACTTAAGAAAATTATTTTACAGAATTGTCAAGGACTGATGTTGCCGATGAACTGTAATTTATATTTTAAATAATTGCATAATTGAAATATGTGAACTGAGAGTTAACTAAAGAATATACGAAATTGAGCCATTGAAATATTGTTTCCTGGATGGGGTTTGGCCAATGGTATAAATATATTTTTATTGAAAACAATTTACATTATTAAATTACTAAACAAAAGAGAAAATTTGTGTAATCTTTAGATTGTAAACTAACATGTTGAGACGACAACAGAATCTAATTAAGTTGATTTGTCAAAAACCAGCTTCTTCGACTCTACTGTACGCCCAACCATCTTCCCATATATGTGTTAGACCGGTGGAGGAAGTCTACTATTAAATTTCAAAACTACTATAGTATGAATTTTCAACACTCTACATTCTCTCATCTTATATTTTTATTAGGTTTGAGTTTGAATGGTTAAAACTAGTTACACGTACGCATGGTATACATACTCAGATCAGTCAATAATATTTAAAAAAGAAATCGGTATTTTGGTTTGGAATAGAGGGGAAAATTCCAGGACAGAAACCCAATTTTAAAGGACATCACAGAAAATTCAAGGAAAAGTCCAGGGCAACAGATGAAATTCCAGGTTTTCCAGGACATGTATTAACCCTGTTTTTCTTCTAATAACTCACATGTAGTATTAATTATTACGGAATTTCCATAGAAAAAATGAGCTATTGTAGTGAATCTATTGGTAGACCTACGTTCGGGAGTGGTCAACGATCATGGTCCCCAGAACACATTTTGGAGTGTCATTAAAAATTGTACGTATATATGCGTTTAAACACTAACGGCCGCGTTTTATGTCCGATTTGGTCCAAATTTTGTACACAAAACACGTTGGTTTTGCTCAAATGAGTTCGTTAGCCAAAAAAATCCGACAAACGGAAGCAAGTTTTTTGACCGGAATCAACAAGTTTTGTAGATTTTTTGCACTAGAATGGAACTTTCTTGGGGATTTATCTAAAAAAATAAATAGAAGGTTATTCTGCATATTATTTTGTTTTATTTACACGACCTTGTAGCCCGTCTGGTTACCCCAAAATCGATCGAAACGAAAAATACCGCAAAAGTACCCGGTTCAATTACACTGGGCTATTTTTGGTAAGAAGCGTACAGACATTTTAACTTTCCATAAATTTATATTTTGAGTGTTATCATGTATTCCAAGTTTTACGCAGAAGCACACCATGGCCAGAAACATAGATACAATACAAGGAAACCGCATAATTTAACCACACAAAAACATAGGCTTTCACAAAATTCAAAATCACCAATTTCTGGCGCCATCCTCAAAAACAGTCTGCATAAAATTAAAACAATGACAGAAGAAAAGGCCTTTAAAAATGAAAAGTTAAGGTAACTAAACCAAGGCATCATTTAACTGCTATCTATTAAATGATGAAGGTTTCATCTTTTTTACACATTTGTTATAAATTATTAGGAAAATAATTTTAGATGTTAAATAAATGCCTTAAATGATTTAAGTATAAAACAAGTATTGAGAAGGCTAATACAAAGTTGTTTCTTAAGGCTTAAAGTTGTTTAATAGAAGATAAAGTAACTGGATAGTCTAACGGTTCACCCTATAGCGGAACTTAAGGGTCTTCTATAAAACAGCAAAAATATGCACTTCGTATTCACGTGTTTCGGACGCCGTTTTTCAACCTAAAAAGTTGTGAAACATCTTAAATTGTTCTTAAAGCCTTTGTGCTTTTGTCTTATATCTCATAATTGAAAGAAATCGACGGCAACTCCTTTTAATCAGCAGTTTAAGTAAACATCGGTTATTTTTAACGCATTTTTTGGGAGTTTTAAGCAATAATTTCCATATTTTAAGCTAACACGTAAAAAATATAAAGCCTTCTTTATAACTTAAAGTAGTTTCCCAGATTATTAATTTATAAATAAAATCTGAAACACATTATTACGAATGCATTTTTCAACGATTTTGCGGCTTCAGTCAGACCTTTTGTATTGAAATCATACTGTACACTCGGGAGTTTTCTTCAAGGTAAAGAAGAGCCTTAAACAGTGGCGTTTCTTGCAGCTGAGCGCTTTGACATTGCCTCATTTAAAACCATTTTATAAATCTATCTTTTGTCGTTGCTTGGTAATAAAAATACTGAATATTCTTTATAAAATTATGGATCCGGCTTGTGAATTACTTTTAATCTTTCGTTTTTTATTTTATAAGGAAAAAACTTAAACTTTGTGCATAAAAAGTGTCAATTACATAACAAATTAATGGGATTTAAAGAAATGTAAAACGCAAAACGGATGCGTATAGTGATTGTGGTTAAAATGAGACTTTGCAATAAACTTTAAGATAAAAAATTAACGAATTAAATTGATTTAACTTTGCTCTTACGTTATACAAATCCAAGGTGGTCGCAACTACAGCACACCCTTTACTGCTTGATAAATAACCATCCGACTGTTGAAGCGACTATAACTTGGCCAATACAATAATCACCATCCAAGATGGCCACCAGACCTCGTAGGATTTATTTTAAACACATTGTTCAAGTACTAACAGTTAAAAATAATATTCTAATAATTTTGAATCAATAATTTCATTACCTGTGCAAATTTTGTTGGGGTCATGATGTTTGCAGGAGTTACGCTAAGATAACGAGCTATATTCTGGGCCTCTCCCTTCACTGCACCTCTTTCCCATTCTTCCCTAAACAAACAAAACAACTTAATCAGAACTTAAGTCAGTAATATGTTCACATTTATAACAGGATAGCTCTTTAGTCACATACTGTATAGGACAACTTACTACTATTATAAAGAGATATTAGTAATGTTTTACTTCACACACCATTATAACTCACACACAATTTGACCTACGTTTATTATCATAGAGTCAAGCTGAGAGCTATGCAAATGAATGAAACTGTAAACAAGCCTAGGCTGTCCATAGAGATGTATAATCTATACTGATATTATAAAGTGGTAAAGTTTGTTTGTAGTATGTAGGGGGTAGTCTCTGGAACTACTAAACCGATTGAAAAAATAGTTTTACTAATAAAAAGCTACACTATCCCTGAGTAACATAGGCTATAATTTATTTCAATAAAAACATTTTTTATTTCAATATTTGTAGATTTAGTCAGAAAAAATTCTTAGGTTAGGCCTAGACTGATAAATCATCACATGTATTAACATTTATTACCATAGAAACCAATTGAATAAAATAACAGTTAACAGCTAATTTCAAACTTTGTATTTCTTACTTTTAGGTTAGGTTTTTATTAAAGTGTAGACCTGAGCCTTAACCCTACATATGACAGTGCTATAGCGAAAATTAAAAAGCCGGTTTTTAGCGTTTTGCAAGCATTTTTTTTTAATTCTAAAAAAAATAGTAAATGAACCACAATCCAAAAGTGTTTCATAGCTTTTTTGTAGAAAAAACTTCAAAGAATTCAAATATGCCACTAAAAATTAGTTTTTTTTTAAATTGTAAAAGTTATTACCTTAGAAAGCAAAAAATGTTCAGTAACGAAAGGAAAAAGTTCAACTTTAGGTCTAAATAACAAGTAGTAAACATTCTTTGTAATTTTTTCGTAAACGTAAAACGTTTCGTAATTTAGTTCTAAATAGAACTGTATAAAAACATTTATCAATTTCAAATTTCTTATTTTGAAAAAAAAACCATTTTTTATGTTTCAAATACACGACTGCTAACAAAACTAGCCTAGATTGAAACGTAATTTACTAATATATGCTTTGCCCAGAAATAAAATATTATTATAACAAAGAGTAGAGGATAAATCAAAGAAAAGAACGGTATACTTGTCTTTCCATAGTTCACAAAAGTGTTTGAGTTATCTTTATTTGAATAACAAAATGACATCAATGTAATGAAAAGTCGCCGGTCGCAGGAAGGGTCATATGAATAACGTGGGAACCCACAAGCTAGATGGTCTCACCAGACTGCCCTAGTTATGTACTTTGCACTGCTGTCTGGACAAACAAAAAACTGGTTTATTCTAGTTCAATTACCACCATTAGAAAGGTTATAATGTTCTCTACAAAATGGTGTAAAGAAATCTGTCAAAACATGTGATATAGTGGGCGTTATCTCGGTTGACAAATAGGCTGTTTCATTGGTTGAAAAATTGTCCAATCGCAAGGTTTACAGAATCGTTGTCAAAAAACAAGGTAAAATAGTGACTTCTGATTGGAAGGCACTATTAGAAAGATAAAATCTTGAAGAATCCCAATGGTATTTTTATAATCTCGATAGAAATACTTCTGTGGATGGTCTTGGACATGAAGAAGTGGGAAATAACAGTACAATTGTATGCATATTCGCGCACGGAAACAGCTGTAACCCGATCTGCATATTTTAAAATGATGATTACGTACGTAAATATACGTTTTACGAAAAAGTTTTAAATACAAAAATTAAAGTTTAATTGATTAGCTTTTCAACAGTGCCGGTTTTATTACGATTGGTTGATTTTAAGTGTAGACGGTGTCTAACCGTCTGCCGGTTCTAGGGTTAATAACATACCTTCATGAAAATCAGACTACTTGGGTTTACTATACGGTAAATTTTTATAATTCATAATTTAGTAATTTTACCTGTTTTACAACATTTATTAGATTATATAATAAGCTACCGGTACACTTAGTTATTTATATTATATCATAATAAAATTATTATTTAGACTTTTCTGTATTTAACATTAAACTTGCCCAAACAACATTATGCTAACCAAAAAAAATTGCTGTTTAATAATAGTGTATAGGCCTACGTTCAGTTTTCATCCAAGGCAATAATAACAACAACGATTTTTCACCTAAAAAACAACAATTATTATTTAGGAAAAGTTATGAGTAGACTCGTAATTACCTATCTGTAGCTTCTAAAACACCCTGTTCATATAACTGGACGGTGGCTTCATTTTTCTGGTGTATTTGACTCTTGTGTTCTTGGTATCTCCATAAACCTAAGGTCGAACCTTCCGCAGCGGCTTCTGCATTGTTCATAGGATCGACCTCGATATCCGTGACTCCCATATCCTGAAGGGTCATAGCTCCGACTCCGGCCGCTACTCGGATATTCTCTTTGTCGGCCATTATGTTTTCTTTGCGGCTGTATCCTGCACCTTCGGGCCCCATTCCGGCGACGGCAACTGCATAGTAATCGGGATGTACCAAATTAAAGACACGTGCTTTTCCATCGTCCAACCCTGCGCTGTAAATCGAAAAATTTACTTGTTAGAATAAAATTATGAAAGATTATTCTTACTACTCAAGTTATTTTTATTAGAGGATATATAGGCCTAAAGTTGTACAACTGCAAAAGACAAACTATTTTATTTTAGTAAATTGTAAAAGTAAGCAATTTTCAAAAAATTACATAGCCTATATATATTAAAAAATTACTAGAAAATATAAAATAAAAAATTATGTTTTGCAAAACTTTATAATATTAAGGGGGACAAAATTTCCCACAATTTACTAATTCACAATAACTAGGCCTATAATAAATAAAACACAACACCAAACCAAAATAAACACAACGCACTAAATAAACAAACATTGTAACAGGACAATCAACTGCGTTACGATGAAATTCCATAGATTCAAAACTATCTTCTTTTTGCACGATTGCTATAATCATACTGTAATGAACTATATATACTGAATTATTCGTTAGAATGTCACGAGTAAGCTGGTATATAATACGACCAGTCCTGTTAAATATAATTTTTGTGATTAAAATGATGCTTGAAGTAAACAACAGCTGCAGCTGCAGATAGAGGATTAAAAATAATTTACACAAATATAATCGGATATGCAGCATAAGGAAAAGAAAATCTTAGTCCTACCACTACCCAGGGGTGCCCACAGCAGGGTCTGATGGCGCATATGAAGATTTGAAGATTCCCCCCCCCCCCCAATTTAGGAGATAATCTGTTGTTTCTATTGTGTTAAAAATCTCCCATTAATCGTAGTGAAAGTGCAGTATTATTGACAGCCAGGCATTTCGACTACTACTACTGCTCTATTGCAATGTAAAGACAAACCGATAGAGGGTGCACATTGTGGTGTGAACAAAGTATAAACATATTAAAGACATATACAGCATAGCTGAGAGCCTGCCAAGATCATTCTGCAAACAAATAACTTTTTGGGTGAAGATATAGGTATTATTCAAAACTCTTCTTATTTCAAACAGTTATATAATTATATTCTATTTCTAGTATTCTATTTTTCTTTGCCTCACATTGTGAAGTTAAATTTATAATAATAATCTTTTTTTTAAATGCCCAGTATTAAGTACTTATTTAAAACTCTTTTAATTTTACAATATGAAAACAATATTTACAGATATAATATTTAAATTATAATAATATACCACCCAATATATTATAGGCCTATAATTTATTTAATTTTTTTCCGAGTAAAAATTATTTTATTTAAATCTTTCTCTTTCTGGGGTTATAGTTTGTGATTGATAAATATGCCAATTTAACCCTAGAATCGCCAGTGTTAATTCAAATGGATTTTTTGCCGTTTTCAATCATTTTTTTTCAAAAATTCGTAAAAAATGATAGTTAAATCCCGATCAAAAAGTGTTCTATAGTTTTTTTTATAGAAAAAGTCCCAAGAATTTATATATATGCAACTGAAAAATTTATTGATGTAAAATTGTAAAAGTTATTAGCTCAGGAAGCAAAAAATGTTCAGTAAGGGAAAAATCCAACTTTAGACCTACCGGTACATAAAAAGAAGTAAATATTTTTTTCCAAAATAAAAATTTTTATAAATCAGTTCTAAATAGAAGTGTATAAAAGTATATATTAATTTCAAACAAATTTGTTAGAAAACGCCTTTTTTATGTTCTTACAACAATTGACCGCTAGCAAAATCAGGCCTATTTTGACAAACAAAATATGAATATAATATATGCTTTATCCAAAAATGAAATTTTATTACAAAAATTGTAGAGAATAAATCATAGAATTGAAATGTATACTTCAACATTTTAATGTAGCCTAATTTATAAACGTATTTCACTTTGTTTCATTAAATTACAACAAATAACACAAAACACTCACTGATGCGTAGTATACAATCCCAGGCCCTGTCTACCATTCTAAACTATAATGGCCAATGCCTGTTTAGACAATTACAATTTTAAAACGATGATTATACATATGTAAATATACGTTTTACAAAACAATTAAAGTTTGAAACATTTCCTTTCCAATGGTTTTTGTTTTATTGAGATTGGATGATTTTTTGTGGGTGAAATATTTGGGAGG
>JAGFPH010007269.1:45779-63518 GCA_018207615.1 Philaenus spumarius | reverse complement strand
TCACAAAGGTAAGGTAATCTTGTCCATCTTTCTACCACAAAACCAGCTGGAAGCAGAACATCGTTGATGAAACTATTGGTTTGTTCTTCAAAAGTATAACCTTGGATAGGCAACCACTGGATTGGTTGATGGTCTGGTCCTAAACATATATCAATTCAGTTATTTATAGAAATACATCAGTTATAATCAAATAACAATATACAGTAGAACCTCGATAATTCAAGCTAATTGAGGCTGACTGTACCTCGAACTATAAAAAACTCGGAATACGCGGCGAAATGGACAAAATAAAGAATACTATACTTTTTAATGTTTTAATTAGTCGAAATATTAACTGCAGAAAATGTTTAGATTTTATCTCTAGTACGGCGCCATTTCTCTACAGTTACTTCACCGACACCGTACTCAAGTAGCTGCAAGTTACTTCAAGGTTTCATCATTTCAAAGCCTCTAATTTAATTTTAATTGGCACAAACTTTCTCATCATTACAAAAACGCAATCAAAATTAAAACATAAAAAAGTAAAACACTTTTAATAAAAAACAGTAAAAAATGCACTCATTAATCGATAATGTTGCACAACATCGATATGCATAGCGCGCTTACTTCCGTGGGAACTGACAGTTTACTATTGAATTTGAACTATTTTTAGAATAACAAGAGGGGGAGACAAAAATTTGGTGTATGTCTGAACTGACATGAGATATAAGCGGTGTCGGCAAGACCCAATGTTGACTCATTACCTGCGAGTTGTGGTGTGTCGCCAAGTGAACGCAAGCCAGCCACTTCGATCCCTTGTCACCTTCAAGATACTAGTTGGCATTTTAAACGTACAATGGGGCGGCTGGTACAATCGATGTTTTAAAAGCTTTAAAACAGTTTAAAAAAACAGTTTTTTAACTGTGCAAGCACAGCTCGAAATATCCGGACTCTCGAACTACTGCGACTCGAACTATCGAGGTTCTACTGTACCATGTTACAAAAATATTATGTTCAGAATGTAGACCGGTTCTGCCAATTATGTCACATAGTGATACATGGTATTTTTTACACCGTTTTCATTGTCATAACCCTACCTAGCCAGATAGAAACAGATTACAGTCGATTAGAATGATAACCCCCTCTCCACCCATGTATGGTGGATGTTTGAATAGTTCCCAGCTATATCCAGTGATCAGATTTTTCAGCAGCAAGTCACAGAACATTGCCATACAACACAATTCCATAATAAAGCTTGCCCATAAATTTCTTGCATGAATTGCCTGATGTATTTTTTCAGAGACTCACAATATGAGTAAGCATTCACTGCATCAACCCTAGGCAAAGTAATCACCAAACAAGATTTCTTTTTTGTAAAAAAGCTCTGTATTTAGGTGTGATCTTCTTCTATCAACTTAAACATTTAAAACAAAATGTAAACACAATTATTTTCAGTCAAAATTTAAAGTCCCTATTACAAAAAAGTTATGTGCAAGACTTTCGATGAGATTATTATGAAACGGTACTTACTTTGGGATTAAGTCAACACAAATTTTTTTTGAAAATTTCAGACACACAACACAGTGGCATTGACATTATTTCTACTGTTTTTACTGATTTTTATGGGTAACTAGTAAGCCCCCGTGAAAAATCACAGGCAGATTAATTAGATACATAGCAGAAATACATCATTTAAAAAAATACTATTTAAAATCAACAAACTTTATCTAGGCCTACCTAACTATGTTGACGGAGATTTTTAAATCGGCAAATGTGTACAAATATAAGGATTATAAAACTGTAGGCCTATTCATTAAAATTTTGTATTTATATGCATTATTATATATTTAAAGAAAGATACAAATATCATCTTTGAATTGCTTTTTATTTCATATTGATAGATCAAATGATTTAGAAGTTATAAACATTGTAGTGAATAAATTAATAATCAAATATGTTTATAAGTTATACGGAGATGTAGGCCTACGAATGTTTCCGAACTAAACGAATAGGTATCTCTTCTTTAAGTTTGTATAAATAAATATAATGATGATAAAACGTATTTATATAGCATACTTTGGGTATATAACTCACATTAAAAAAATCAACATCGCAAGAAATTATAATGATTGTAGTTGTTAACATAACCCCAAAGTTCAATCTATGCTAGGTTTTGAACAGATGAATGGGTGATATTTACGTACACTTGCTTTTATAGGAGTTGATTTCTACTGTTTTTACTGATTTTTATGGGTATTTTTAGAAAAATTTTCGGGCACCATCTGAGTAAGGAATAGACTACATTAAATTACAGTAACACTAAATATATATTATGTATTTATTACAGTTAGATATTTGTGTTGTTACTGTACCTTAAGTGATCTTGTTTTTGTAGTTGATGAATTGACCACAGTTTCACCTCACTTGGCTATTTTCGAAGTTTGTTAAGCCACATTTTACACATATTATGTATCTCACAAAACATTTTATAAATATTTACATTTCCACTGCATGGTCGTAAATTTTTTTAAATATTGAACATTCTCCCGTAGAGTAAAAATTTAGATCTGTGCAGATAGAGAATGTTGTATGTGACATAAAATATTTGCAATATAGTGTAAAAATGGTTTAACAAACATTGAAAATAGCCCAGTGAGGCTGAAAGTGTAGTCACTTCATCGACTACAACAGGATCACTGAAAGTAATAACACAAATTTCTATGGTAATTTTTTTGGATATCAAATGATCCAGGTAGTAGGATTCAAACCAAAATTAATATTTATTATAGAATAAAAGAGGAGCAAGTAGAAGTGCACTAAAACAACGAACAATAATGACCTGCCTCAATAATTTCTAAAAGTAAAAATAAAATACAGAACTCAATTATCACAAAAATACGTTTATTTGGAGAATTATGTTCTGTGATTTATTTTTAATTTTAGAAATAATATTTCTCACGAGCCAAGATCGATTATATTTACGCCTCAATAATGATTGTTTTAAGGTTAAAAAATCTGGAACTATCATTCAACACTCTGATCTAGATATATACCATATTTTGATAGGTGTAATAAGGGTAATATAGCTGCTATGCAAACTATATGAGGTGTTTGCTGTTTAATGTTATATAATTGCGGGAACAGAGTGACAGAGTATAGAGCAGATAAATTCATCACCAGTACAGATATCAGTGTGAATCCTGGCACTTGGCCTCGCCCTGGCGCGATAGGCCGGAGGGTGTGGGGAAAGGGCGTAAGTGGAGGAAAAAACATTTTCCCACACCGCTTTCTAATGTGACCCATCCTTCAAACGAACTAGTGGGTGTTTACCTGGGTCGCCGGAATACTACCCCCCGGAAAACTACACCCCCAAGCAGGTTCCTACGTCATTTTGACGTCAGAGATCGGGGGGGGCAGTTTTCCAGTCACGCACACTCAAGTTTCGATATAATTAGAATAAAAAAAAAAATAGAGGACTAACCTAAACTGTTTAGTCACAGTATGTTGCCGATAACAGTATAATTGTAGGAACCTGTTTGGGGGGGTAGTTTTCCGGGGGGTAGTATTCCGGCGACCCGCTTTTGCCAAGGGGGGTAGTATTCCAGTCGCGGACACGGCTTCCATATTGGTTAGTTGGCAGATTTCGTGACGTCACGTTTCACCTGGGGGGGTATTTTTCCGGGGGGTAGTATTCCGCATCCCCGTTTACCTCACCCTTCACACGTTCACTGCTACGCAAATTTCCTATTTCCTATGCTAGGAGCTGACCTTTTATTTTTTATATTTATAGCCTAAATGAGTAGAAATTACTTTATTTTTTATTTTTGAACCTTTCTAAGTAATAATAACTAATATTTTAAAGCAGACGCATATGTGTGTCTATTGCACATAGGCCTAAAATCGGCGTGCGAAGCTTAATCGGGTTGGCGTGCGAAGCACGCAATGCAC
Organism: Philaenus spumarius; assembly: GCA_018207615.1. NCBI lineage: Eukaryota > Metazoa > Arthropoda > Insecta > Hemiptera > Aphrophoridae > Philaenus > Philaenus spumarius. The sequence goes on along the minus strand of JAGFPH010007269.1, from coordinate 59,591 downwards.
TGTGTATCGAAAATACTCCCAATACGGTGGTTGGTGTGCAAAGCACGCAATGCACTGTGCGTCGGTTGCTTCTCATAGTGTTCAATGTCAAGCTCACAAGTGCGTCCTTAGCAGTGAACGTGTTAAACAGATATGTACCGGGTACTGATGTTTCTAGTCAGGTTTGATCAAGTGCCAGCATTTGCGCTGGTATCTGTAACTAGATCAGAACCTTCACAAACTTATGTTATTAGCTTCAACTGTAACAGACTCAGACTGGACAGTTTAATGTTGGAGTTTCGATTAAACAATTTACTGTTTACGGCTCATTTTTTACTTAAAACAAGATTGGTTTTAACTAGATGGTCAAGGGATGATTATGTAACAAAATATTGTGAATCAATTTCAGAAGTAAAACTTAACTATTTTCAACATTATAGTTGTGATACATTGTTGTTATTATTATTATTGATTATTTAGTACCACATTCAAATAATGTTTTTTTCCCTTACTGGCTTAGTCTAGTATCAACTGCAGATGAGTGTCTATAAAGAAAACTTACGTGACTCAACATATTGATGTATTGGTAATACAAGAGCAATGATAACTTTGCCTCCTGGTTTAAGAGTGTTTTTGATTTGATCCAGAATAGTTAGAGGAGACTCGCAGCGATCAAGGAGGTTAAGGCAGGACACAGCATCGTATTGTTTCCCTGTCCAACCATCGATTTCCAAAAGTCTGCAACACAGAATCAATTAAATATAATTAATCACATGTTTATAACAAATCCAGAAGTATTAGAAAGAGCATTAGAGTCATAAGTTAACCAGAGTGTTGTTCTATTACTTAACACGTTCGCTACCGAGCGTCGCATATATGCGTCACACTGTTTCCACAGACTATCGTGACACTATTAAGCAATACACATAGACTGTTACAAACAGTTGTGACATTCACCACAGACCATGAGTATGATTTTGTTCAAATTAGTTAATATACATTTTTCATTTTAATAACCTAAATAGTATATCAAGATACCTATTTGTTTTTTTTTTACTGCTTTCAGTGTTTTTGAAATCATCGCATATATACGACGTTCAGTCTACGTCAAGAAACATAGTAAGTTTTTTTGTTAGACTGTGAAGTAATGTTAGTAAAACAAAGTGTTTTGACCAAAGTTGCACAACCAATAAAAATTAAGACTGAAATACAAAGGCAGAAAATCAGAATTCCTAGGAATTGTTACATGAGAAAGGGGGGAAGAAAGATTCCTAAGAACTTACCGTCTTTGCATCCCACGAAATAAAAAGGAGGGAAACAACCAAGAATTGAGGCGTCAGAAAGGGGGAAGAAATATTCCTATGAACTTCAAGTCTTCGCATTCCCACAAAACTAAAAGGGGTAAAATAACCAAAAAATTGAGTCCTGAGAAAGGGGGGGAGAAATATTCCTGTGAACTTCAAAGGTCGCATTCCCACAAAACTAAAAGGTGGGAAAACAACCAAGAATTGAGGTGTGGGAAAGGGGGGAGAAATATTCTTATGAACTTCAAGTCTTCGCATTCTCACAAAACTAAAAGGCGGGAAAACAACCAAGAATTGTGGCATGAGAAAGGGGGTAATTTTCATGAGAACTTAACATCTTCACGTTTCCACATTCAAAATCGTCAAGTTACAGACCAAGCACCACAAATGAGCGGCAGATCTTCTTACATACTGATAAGAATAAATCAGGTCTTTAAAATATACTAGTTCTTCAAAATTAGCAGTTAACAAAATAATACTGTCACAAATATGCAACGTCAGTCTATTTCAATTAGACCTGGTGGCAATCTGTGGATAGAAACTGGCCGTTACATATATGCAATGCTAGTCTATGCGTACCAAAAAATTTTACTATGGTGGTAGCAAACATGTTAAAGCCACCTTCATCTTCTTCATCAAATTTGGCTAGAAAGCTCTCCAATGACCTCTTCCTGACAACTTAGGTTAGTGTGCCAGGACTAGTTTGAATTGAAAGTTTAGTCCAGTTACAACTAACATATTCAGAAGGATACAGAAAGCTTTTTGAGAGTGTCTTTGGAAAACATATTTACCTTTACTTTCAAATTCTTTTTGTTCAGACTCAAACACTTCTCCTTTCCCCAATTAATTTGTTTTTCTGTGATAAGATTATTAAAAATGTAAAACAACAACAAAAATAAACAAAGAAACAAAATTAATGACGCTGTTGTGAGATATCTTTGAAATGGCTCCATTTCATGTTATCAAAACTATTTAGTATATATTATTTATGTTTAGTTTTCTTTATGTTTCCAAAAAATATTGGTGAAAACCAATTTTCTCCTTTATTTCCGATTGTACTGCAGCTAAAATTTTAAAAAAATCTATGGTGTAGAGGCATTTATATAACAGCATATTTTACAGAAAAACGAGAACCTGTCAAAACTTCTGTGAAAAAGTTATAAAAAATTAATTTGTTTTATAGAAATACCATGTCTGGGACCTCTCATCTCCTTTCTATGGACCTTACTGCCAATGTACTATTTATTTCCACCATGGTTACTGTTACTGGTTGGGTGGTTAGTTTGGTATATTGTCGACATGAAGCGTTGTTATTAATATTATTTTGATAAAATATTGGAAATAGCTAGCAGTATAGAACCCTAGGCACATAAGTCAAACTCGCGCGTCTTCCCAATTTATCTATTTACAAGTACATCAGAAAACAGTCGTGAAATTTCAGGTTTATATCTTTTATAGTTTCAAAGTTAGTATTTCTATAAACACTCAAATCGGTGTTAAACAAATATGACATCAAAACACAATGTGAAATTTGTTTTTCATTTCTCTAATAACAGATTGAAATTTAAAAACTGAATAAATCTTACAGTTTATCTGACTAGACAGCATAACATAACCTCAGTATACATTATAACTTGTAATAAAGGTTTTGTAATAATATCAAAGTTGTTGTAGAATTGTATTCTGAATTGAAATCTCCAGCTTAAGCACCTCCATGTCCGAGCAGTGTTCAATGGTCCATGACTGAAATGACAAATGGACATCTCTTCGGCCATTGTTTGCGTATTAAACATAGATATACTCGCTAGATTAATATCACTATTATATTTATAGTGCATGAATATATTCATATAAAATGTAATAAAGATCACTGCCATAAAAAGACTGTCACCAAAGGACATTGGTTTTATCACAATAAATATAATTTTGTTTAAACTTTATAAAAGCTGACATTTTTTTATGGGAAAAGTATAACTAGTTATTAATATACTACCATAATATCTGCCGTTCATTACTTCATAAACCGTGTTTTATTATAAAGGGGAAGTGTTTATGTTTATTAGATTTAATTCATTGATATATATCTACCAATTTTATTTTAAGGAAATTTCAGTGTTGTGTTCCCCTTTGTAATCCGGGTAATCTATGTTTCAGCATGGTTTTTCAAAATATTGCTCACCAATGATTGGAAAAGTGAAAAGCCCTGTTTGGGTGCATTTTATGCCTTTTCTATTATGGCTTTCTTTCATTCGGTTTTATCCTACCACAGGAACATTAATAGAGTACCATTAACTGTTCCATACTAACGATATGCAATGTGCCATTTACCATTTAATTATATTTATAAATTTGTATTAAAATAAATAACATAAGATGAATCCTAGATGTCGGAAGACACAATTATACATGCAAACATATAAATATTATAAAAATAACATGATAATGAAAAATATAATTGAAAATAACAGCTGATAGTGTCAAATAAATAGTTTTTGGGTTTCTGAGATGAATAGAGAAACTCCAAAAATATTTTACCTATGAGTTGGGGTGGGCATAAACCATTGGTGGTGACAAGTAAATATAATAAAAACAACTGTCAAAATTATAGTTTTCAGGGTCGCTGAAATGAAAAGTGAAACTCCAAAACTTTAAAAATAATATTTTGTTCTTAAACTTAAAATTGTCCTGAAGCAAAGCATTTGTGTTCAAGTTTGTTTAAAATAAAATAATAATAATAAAAATTTTAAAAAATCAATAATCATGTAAATAAATCTATACTATTATATAAAAATCTAATGGTGTCTGTCTGTGTGTAACTCAATCAAGTAAAAACTATAGGATGGATTTGAATGAAATTTGGCACACATATAGATTATGACCTGGAATGAGACATAGGCTAGAATTCATTTAGATTTAAGAGTTGAAACAACCCCTGAAATAATAAATATTTATTACTATACTTCAATTAAGACTAGAGAGCTGGAAATTTGTACATTTATTTCTTACAAGATATATATAAAAAGTAAACCATATTTGTATTTTTTAGTGTACTGCTAAGGAGTGAAAATGTAACAACCCCTAAAACAATACAAATTAATTATTATACTTCCAATTAAGCTAGAGAGCTGGAAATTGGTACATTTATTTCTTGTAAATCATGCTTTCATTTTATAGCGTGCTGCTAAGGGGTGAAAATGTAATAACAACCCCTAAAACAAAAAACATTTATTACTATGAAGCGAAACTTTGGACCATGTGGGAAGCCACGGGTACCTGCTATTAAATATAATGTAAAAGAATACTTGGATTAAACATTTACGATGGACAATATTTAAAACAATAAAACCATTTCAAAAGAGCAAAATATCTCATTCAAACAGAAAAGGCTAAAATTTAATCCTACTGAAAGCGAGTGTGACCAAAATTTCAAAGGATGATCTAGGGACGTTTTTATGTTTTATAAAAGGAATATGTAAATCTATCTGGTATTGGTACAACTTCAGTTTTTTAAATGATATTCAGTACATAAAAGAAATTATTATTCATAGTTTGTTATGTTTAAACAATATTTGTCAAAAGGGTAAATCTGCTTTAAAATATTCTCATTTTTACTCAAAGCCTTTTTCCTATTTAATCATTTTCTTTAATTTCTCTGTCTATCGCCTGTCCTGGGGCACTTTCTTGACCAGTAATGTTATGTAGAATTTGGGGACGTTTGTTAACTATACGTCTCTTATTTAGTCTGGCTTTGGGTCTGATGGTCTTTAAAGACTGGCCAGGAATCGGAAAGTACCATTGCACATACCATTTTTTTAAGCCACAAGACGAGTATGGTTGTTGACCACAGTGTTCGGAGATCTCATGTTTCGCTTTCTAAACTAAATATTTTGAACCTTCTTATGCTTGTTTGGCTTAATTATAAACAGTCAAAATTTAACTTGGGTATTTAACGTAGTCCGAACCCTGTTCATCCGTTAGTTTATGTATAGGTCTAGATTTTTTAAATAAATGTGCTCTAAATACCACTCTAGTAAACGATTCAGGTTTAGTATGCCGAGTCAACCTTGAACAAGCAACAGGACGAGCGCAACTAGAAAACCATTTACCCGTCCTTGCATTTATACTAATAGGCTATACCGTTTTTATTTTTGATATTCGCCATCTGAATATAACAGTAAATCTTGCTAAAAACTCCAATGTATGAAATAGATCAAAACAATCGCCTGGATTATTTCCAGTTTTCAAGTAGGCCTAGTTTTACTTCAAGTAGTTTTCAATGTTTATCTTTAAAAAAAAATTATAATTTAACATTTTTGTAATCTACGAACTATAGTTTATATGCTCATGAACAACTTCCCGTTAAGTACAAAGGTTTATTTTAAAAAGTCGATAAAAGGTTCCTAAGACTGCCTAGACTGAAAAGGTTCTTGTGAAACTGTCTAGTCCTGGTGTTGCACACCTTTAATGAATTATTTTGTGCCCAATGAATAATAAAAGATGCGATGGAATAAGGAAAACATAACATCAACAGCCAGATTCTAACTGTGACAGTTCGAACTGGGTTATTAAAAACAGCCGATCTGCACTCTTGTTAAGAAACGACATGTGCATCTAAATATTACCAAGCACATTCAAACGATTCAGAAACGCTAACACCATATCAATGGTATCGGTAGCATCACCCAGAATTGTCTGAATGCGCTTAGGTGGGCAAAACCTCCTGCAGACATGCTTTATAATTTTAAACACTCCAAAAGAAGGTGAATAAAAAAATAAATCAGGATGAACAAAATGGCGAGTCCCGCCGCATCAGAAACCCATGGGTTAACATGGCCTATGCGTAGACCAGAAACCACACTTCCTTCCGACGGCTTCCATTCTTAAAGAAATCCATGGAGTAACTGTATCTTTAATCTACCGTAATTTATTATTCAGAACTGTTATCCAATCTTCTTCCCATAGTCTAAATAAAGCTTACTTTAAAGACGATAGACTGTGCGCTGTTTATTTAACAGCTAAATTTGTTTAGTATACTCCTTTATTCCAGCGTGGCTCGGAACCCGTCAGAGCGACAACCCGCAGCCAAAGACTGTGTGGAATACAGAATATCCTTAACCAGAGGGTCCGGGGAATACATAGCTCTTCTAGAATCAGAACATATAAGCACATGCACTGATGATGATGTCACAGTATTCAGTGTCTTGAGCTCTGATAGATGAACAGAAGAAGCAGAGGGCAAACCAAATGTGAAACTCTTTTTTGACAGAACAAATGAACATCCCACTTTGTTATACGTTTAGAGTCACCCGTGAAAATAGTAGGCCTCCTGCTCGATAAATCAAAAATTCACGTAGACATAAACTCCTGGCAGTACACATCATAAGGAGTGTTTTGTTTAAAGTGTCTAGACAGTGTTGTGTGAGCCGTCAGAGGTGGAACAAAACATGGTGAATTTATAATTTACGATACAACGGATAAAATTAACTAAAATAAAACAATAAATTTACAAACATAATTAAACCGGCAATAGACTCGCTGATTAATAATAAATATACACCAATGTTTATTTACAAAATATAAATTTTAGGTATTAGTCAATAAAACTGCCACACTTACATTACATAATAAAAATAACGAATAATACATGGCAAAGTATTCCATTAGATGTAATAACGGTTTCCAAGTCATTTAATGATATTGTACGTAGTACATCAAAGTAGATGTAGATAGCGCTAGTGAAGAGGACTATGAATTAAGCCAAGTCATTGCATTATAATGCCCTCATCTCGAGCGGATAGCTGGACAATAACAATTCCAGAATAGTCTTGCACTTTATTTATTTAGCAATTCATTTTATGTTTGTAAATATGTTATAAAGCAGCAAGTAATGCTTTGAAATATATTGTGTTTGTAAAAGTGATACTTTTTTATAAATTATTATTGGTTTTAAGAGGTATTTGAGGCTTTGCAGCACCTTCGTCCGTTTGGATTTACTTATGATTTTGTTTTGCGTTACTGGACTGGCTCTATTAAAGGGAGCCCATGTCCGGGATAAGGGAAAGGAAAAATATAAATATATTAATAATTATAGTCAAGTGTTTTTCTTTTAACCCTAGAACTGGCATGGTTAAAGCTCAAATTGAAAAGCCCGTTTATAGCGCTTTGCAAGCATATTTTTAAAAATTCGCCAAAAATAGTAAATGAACCCCAATCCAAAAGTGTTCCATAGCTTTTTTGTAGAAGAAACTTCAAAGAATTCAAATATGCCACTAAAAATTAGTTTCTTTTGAAATTGTAAAAGTTGTTAGCTTAGAAAGCGAAAAATGTTCAGAAACGGAAGGAAAAAAAAGAACTTTATGCCTACATAAAAAATAGTAAAACATTTTTGTAATTTTTTTCAAAATACACAAAAGTTTTATAATTTAGTTCTAAATAGAAATATGTAAAAATATATTTCAATTTCACAAATTTTAGTTCAAAATAACATTTTGAACGTTTTTACTACATAACCTGCAAATCTTGACTAATTTCAAGTGACTAGCCTATGCCAAGATATTTTTTACCAAACAATGTTTTTTTTATACCAAAAATTCGAGAATGAAATGTAGAATCGAATAGCATTCTACCCAGTTTCAAATAACTTTACATTTTGTAATGAAAATTCAAAAACCTCAAATCGGCATTTTAACCTAAAACTTATTTCTATAGCCTATGTTATTTATAAACTTACCGTTTTATTACAACACCGTTATAAGCCTAATTTCACTCAAACACAATCTACACTTATTTATTTATAACTAAAACACAATATAACACTATTTTATAAACTGTAATAACCATAAAATAACACAAAACAAATGTCAACAAATGAAGTCAACTAGACGGCTGGCGTTCGATGAATTGTGTTCATTTGTAAAGCTTTGTTATACCAACCTATGAGATCTAAATGTATAGAATTTTACATAGATAAAAACTGTGAAGATTTCTGTTTATAACCATATATTGTACATTTTAGGTATATATCGAATAAGACTGTAAGAATCGATTCTAAACAGGCTTGCGTATTGGCCAAATATATATGACCAATTACAAGCTTTTACCGTATATCCTATAGAACAGCTGTTTTCAGAGTAACATGTGATTTGAAGACACAGTTTGAAACAGAATCGTCTGCTAAATTCAATGCTGTAATGATCTTCTTCATAAATAACTTCTGTGAGGAATTACAGACCGTTGAAAATGAGACAAAGTCTTGACAGTATACGGCGTTCATTGACGCGTGAATCATAGGTGATTTAGGTACTACAATTTTGAAACAGTGATTACGTATGTAAATATGTGTTCTACAAAAAAGTTGTAAATACAAAAATTATAGTTTAATTCATTACCTTTCCAACGGTACCGGTTTTATTACGATTAAATCATTTTAAGTGGATATAATGATCGATTGTGCAAATTCTCGCAATTGTTCGAGCGGGTTGCGTTGCCCCTGAGAGACTGCAGTCAAAACTGCAGTCTGCCACTTTGAGGGTTAAGACAGTTATTCAAAAGTCTGTGTTATGTAGAAGTAGTTTAGCACTAGAATATCTTTTAAATGTTGTGTACCGTACATTGTTGTGTCATTGTTTAGTGCGACATTGTAAGTTGAAAGACATAGTTCATAGTTAGTTTTTGACTTACTTTCTGAAGATAAAGTTGGAATTGACTTAAAAACGAATTAAATAACAAAATTGTACATCATATAGGGTCTATGCGTTTACAGATGGCGCCGATTAGGATGGAGCGCGAAGAGAGGAGTGTGCAAGTCTCCTACGCCGGCTACCACCACATTTCCCCTCTCGCGGCGGAGTACAGTTAGAACACCGATCCACGCGTTTGTCTGCCGCCTGCCTACCTAACTCATGTCTGCTCAGTAGTCGTGTTGATTGTATATCAACACTTTTTTATGGTGACTGTACTGAAGACTCACAGTCGAGTAGGAGAGGGAGGAGTACGTTACAGCGCATGCTCAAGTGACGCTTCACGCTGCCTGGCACTATCTGTACCACATTTACAACAAATTTTTACTTTTTCATATACACAGCAGAGACAAATCTTATGAGGTCTTTAGGATTAGTTTAATTTTAAAAGGAGATGGAATTATGGTTAGTAGAATCCTAAATATAAAAATATCCTCCATCGATCCTGAAAAAAAAAAAAAAAAAACAACAACAGAAGAACATAACTAAAGTTGTTATTTTTTAATGAGTTATTTTAATAACAGGAGGGAATTTTTCAACAGGGTCAGAAGAGGAACTTTGGCAAACATTGGTTTGACGGTTAATATTTTCCTAAACAGCCAAATTGGCTTCCCAAGTTTTTCTGGGGATGTCAAACATTTTCCCAAACCCATATTTTGCCTGGTTGGGGGGGGGGAGGTTGCTCTTTAATCTCCACATCTGGTCTAGCTCCCCCTTGAAAATATCATATGCGTCTATTATTTAAATTCTATAAATTTCTTGATTTATTTAAAATACTGCTCACATTCCTAGTTTCGACTATTCTTTAGGCATTGTTTAACTAATTAAAATGTATTTATTTTTTTGCAGTGACATAATGCGCGTCTAGAGTTAAATGACATGTTAACAACAGATCTCAATTTAACACAATTCAACACGTAAATTATATTAAACAGCAGATGAGGAAGCCCTACGTACACAACTTTTTTATAGTAGGCCTACATTACATTTTTAGTGGATACAATACGTACACTCCAGTCCGTATTTGGATCAATGTTTGGAAAAAAATTACATTTAGTAAATATGTTTTAGATTGCCTCACTATACCCTATTGGGCTATTGGCAGGATTGTCTTCTGGAATCCACCCTTCTTTTAGGCCGGCCGTCCACTGAAAGCGACTACGCACTACGAATGTGAGCCATTGCGCGGCCTATGGCCAGTAGTCAGTCTGTTTTCAATAGCAATGGGCAAAGTCTTTTGATTTGATATCACTTTTAGCTCTTTTTCACCTCTCATTAGACGAAGGAAAGCCGTGAAAAGGGAAAACGAGTGGGTCAATAATATTTTAGCTAATAAAAAGAAGTATGCAGTTTTTTGTACAGTGAATCTTCAGGAAAATGAAGAAAATATGTTTTCTTGTTTTCGAATGCAGAAGGACATCTTTCGATAAATTCTACAAAAACAGGATTTCGTGGTTTAGGAAACTGTGCCACCCGAAGAAAGTCTGGCAATAATTTTAAGATATGTTAAATAAAATATAAATGTAGCCTAATTATTCAAATAAATCTTATCGTCAAAATCTATTTTGTTTGCAAGCAATCAAGTAATAGAAAAATTAAAGTAAGGTAATAATAAAGTTTTTTTTCTTTTAAAGTAATGTTTATGAGTTTCTTACTATCAACGCCATTTCACACCGGCGGCGTAACGTTACGTAGTGTGACAGGATTTTTTTTAAAGGATCCCTCACCGTTGTTTCTTACCGTCGAGAAACGTCTGCGTTAGTCACACCGACGCGCTGTGACGGATCTGTGGGATCGCTCGGTGAGCGACCTCTAGAGTTCGCCAGCGGACGTCTCTTGCTGTGTGAATTGGCTGTCCGTCACGTAACGCTCACCTCGCGCATGTGCACTGGGCCACCTACACCACGAGCTCATTGCGGAGATGACTGCCTGTGTTCGCGGGTATATGTGTGGCATTATATTCTTCGTTGAATTTGTATTTAATATGAATGGATTGTTTGACGAAGTGTGAGATCGTAAAGTTTTGCGTGATACAAACTTAGAAACTTCAGGGACACTTTTTCGAAAACGAATAATTGCACCACGATACACTCTCGGTAAACAACTCGGTTCATGTAATGGAACAGTAGCCATCTTTCCAACCTGAAAGTGATAGAAGAAAATAGCGGGGAAAAGCGCGCCCAGTACCTCGCCGTCGTTCGCGGACATCTGTTGCGGTGTGAATTGGCCGTCTGTCACCTAAAATTATGTTACTGGATGTGACTGGACACCTGGTGTGAAATAGCCTTCATTATCTTACTATTTGCGCAACACTGTCGACAAAAATCAAGCAGGATTGAATCTTTTGACGAAACATGAAATTTTCCTTCCACTGGGAGAGCTCAAAAATTGAGGGTATGGATATGAAATTGAAGGGCATAACAGTAGAAGCTGAGCCTTGTACTAAAAACAAATTTCCCAAATTTATGAAATGATCAGCTCCAGCTTGGTATTGGATAGCGCCAACGTAGGGTGTGCCGTGATGTTTTGCTATTGAGGAAATAGGGATCAACCCAAATGCTAAGATCCAAATTAGCAATAAACCTAAGCTTACAATATTTATAATTCCAACTTGCGTGAACAGCTACCACAGAATTAAATAGACTGGTCATGAAGCTGGGTCGGCCATCTTGTGTGACGATAGAAACGTCGAGCGGGCCTAGAGATGAGTGAAATTTTCAGTGCGCCTTATTCATTTACACCGTGGTTTCAATAGCTGAAAATGCTAAAAAATCTTCAAAATTTGACAAACTTACAGTTTAATAGTGTGGGACGCTAATGGTGCGTTCACACTTTTAAAATAAAAATGGTTTGGCATTTTAAAAATCGAATAAAGTCCAAACATTTTTGTGCTTTTTAATTCGTGACATCAAAAAGTTGCATTGCGAGAAAAAAATTGTTTTTAGGGCAGAAGCGTCATGTAAGCGAGAGAAATGTAGCAGAAAAGCTATATTTTCCGAAAAGTATTTTTTGAAAAAAATTAGCTATTGTTTCTATTATACAACAGTTAGAACACGAGCTTCGTTTTGCGGGTAATGTGGCAACCCAGCAACCGGCGGCTCGCGACTTGTGAGTATTTGACTCTAAAACTGGCTTCACTCTTGCGTTTGACTTATCTAGTCTATTTAATTCTGTGGTCGATGACGTGAGACATGGAAAATATAAAGAAATAATTTACATGCTATAAACATTCGTAACCTATGTTCAAGTCATCCTTGAAATAGTTGGATTACGGTTGCCATTAATTAAAACAATGACCGCAAATTAGTAAAAGTAATAAATATATCTAAGTAATAATTTAACGCTTCCAGTCATCGACACAAATTTATTTTAACAAACAACTTGATTGTTATTTTCACTTAGAAAGTTATTTTATAAAACTTAGATTGTAAAAGTTTACGAGCGATACAAGTGGCTGCTTACAGAGTTTGTTACCATCTTCGCCAATCTTGTAAATGTAGGAGCATCTCTATAAATTGATTGCAAAGTTTCAAATTGCACTGGTTGCTTATACAGTCTACCTGCGACGTTGTATCTTTCAGAAAGAATATTCTTACATATAATGTTTAGAAATTAGGTAAGGGTATTTTTGTTTTATACGTGACTAGCTGGTCCGATCCGGCTTTGGCTTGCAAATCAAAGTTAAATGTATATTAACAAAAAATATATTATATCAATAAATATATTACACTATGTATTTCTTGTGGGGATTTTTAGTAACTTTGACCCCCCTAAACCTCCCCTAAAATTTATTTTTTTTAAACCCTTTCTTATCAGCACCTACCGCCCTAGGGGAAGCTACATACCAAATTTCATTCCAATCCGTTCCTTGGTTTTTGAGAAATCATGATTTAGTAACTTTGACCCCCCAAACTCTCTAAATTTTTGAGTTTTTTTAAAACCTTTCTTAGAGAGCACTTATGGCCCTAGACGAAGCTGCATACCAAATTACATTCCAATCCGTTCTGTAGTTTTAGAGAAATCGTGATTTAGTAAATTTGACCCCTCCAAACTCCCCCTAAAATTTTGAATATTTTGAAAACCTTTCTTAGTGAGCACCTATGGCCCTAGATGAAGCTACATACCAAATTTCGTTCCAATCCGTTCAGTAGTTTTTGAGAAATCGTGATCAACGAGTCAGTGGATTTGGCTTTTATATATATAGATAAAATTTAGGAATGGGGGAAAATTGTATTTAATTTTTTGTGACAGTCCGGAGCTCGTGGGGCGTTTATTGTTCATTGAAACTACTGTTAAGTCTCCGTTGGTAGGCGTGAAACGCTGGTCATCAGCGTAGAAGTTTTTCCCATATTGTCTTAAAAGTGAAGTTCGACCGGTGGATGTTCCCAGTCGGTAGGAATACGAGTTGACAGAAGTTACTCTACCGAGTTCCCTATCGGAAAGTAAGTAGATATCCCGGGAGTTGAACCATATGGGCGGCGCCATCTTGGTTGTGGTGACGTAATATGCACCGACTTCCAACAGATGATAATATAATGTGTAATAAACTATATAACAGTGTGTTATAGTGTTTAAGAAAATCATATTATCTTGGTTGTAGTGACGTAATATGCACCGACGGATGATAATATAATGTGTGATAAAGTATATACAAATATGTTACAATGTTTAAGGATGTCATATTAGCTAGGAATTCGCTACTGTATTGCACTGATTTGTTATTGTGAGTGTATAAGCTGATCATATTAACTAGGAATCGCGACTGTATTGCACTGATTTATTACGAATAA
>JAGFPH010007269.1:0-38133 GCA_018207615.1 Philaenus spumarius | reverse complement strand
ATTGTAATGATTGTAAGGAAATGAAAAAGAGGAGGTGTAAAAAGAAAAGAGAATACAAGTAGAGTTTAGAGGTAAAGCCTACTGGAATTTGAGAATATGTTTATACAATTTATGAAAATAAGTTGTTACGGAATGTTTTCATGGATAGTAACTGCAATATGATCCAAGTAAGGATGTGTAACCAAATCCGATATTTTAGATGGCAATATTAAATATGGAATTAAATCTCAACTGTAATTGGACAACGTCGTAGTAAACACAGTAAATGATGAACATATATTGCAAACAAAACATATTATTTATTAAAATTGGAGCGTTAGTGTAAACCATGACAATTTTACATCGAAAATAACTTTGGAACCGATAAGTATCAAACTATGGCCAGGTAGTATAACATCAGGTATTAGTATATTACAATTTATAAGTTAAGTGCATTTCTTATATCTTTTAGACAATTTTTTTTTACAACGTATAACTTATTTCTTACACTGAAGTAAAATCACTCCAATTCTGTGGCAATTCATTTTAAAATTAAATCATTTCTGATAATTGTTTTGAAAATTGCATATATCAAATAGTATTTTTGGCTTACATAACTTCAGTCTAAGGGTCCATTTTGTTTAAACTCTAACCAAAATAAACAAAATGGATCGCCTCGATAAACTGTAAAACAGATGTGCCAACCTCACCTACACGTGGTACGAGGTGTTACGTAGATTACAATATTGCTTCTTACAGATGTTTACTGAATATTGTAATCTCCAAGCTAACGAGGCTCTGGCTTTAACAACACCGAGTCATTTATGATTGAATAAAACATAATCTGAGGGCCTGTGAAAAATGGATGTACAGTAATTTGACAAACAATTAATCGAAAGTTATATTGTTGACAGTAACAGAATAAAGTATTGCAGTCCCTAGATGGCAATTATGCAGGTTTAAAATAAATAACCCGACCACGCAGCTGAACCGCTGACGTGAGTTGCGTGAATTTCCAAATTATTAGATTATAACATTGAAAACGTAAGATTATATATTTGAAGGTTTCTACCAACTATTTGGGAAATTGATCTACTCACGAAGGCGCTGAGTACGAAATATATTAGTAGAATTTGTTGGACCCTAAAGCCTCGGTTTGTAAGACCACGCTGCGATAACCACGCCGTGATAACTACGCCGTGATGTTCAAGAGCGGCAAGTTGGTGAAGCCGGCGTTACTTACATCACGCCGTGATTCAACGCGATACAGGTTTGTAAAAAGCTCGTATTTGACGGCGCGAATCTATTTCTTGCTCTGTGAAAGCAACTAGACCTCAGATATAGTTGCGAGTGTCAGAATTATGATTTTGCTACAACTGGCAGGAAAGCAACTCAGTTAGCTTATAGTGTAAGAGACAAGTTTAAAGACTTTTTTTGCAATGAAAATTTTTTAGTGGATTGGCAGCTTAATTCCATTAGAAAAAGTGTTTAAACGCACATAGGCCTACACTCATAGTAAAACTTAGTTCTGTTTATAGCTTGGAACTTGCCTCTGAAAAATATGTAATTTTTAGGTTAAGGTGTATGGTCTGTATTCATCTACAGACATTGTCGAGCATATTGTCTAGCTACAAGGAAAACTTTAAAAATGGTACCATTAGAATAGTTTGTTTTGTGAAGGGATACCAAAGATTTTCAGACTTCCCGTTGACCTTTTACATAGTTAAGGAAATGTTTATAATATCTTTAACAAATATGGCATCCCAAAGCTATAAACTTTTTTTTAACGAAGATGTAAAAAAAATGTTTTAATTTAAAATCTGTAAACTTCCTTTAAAAATGTATGTAATTTATTTTTGAAGTATCTCATTTAATAATAAAGTAAAAACTTTTAATTTGTTCTACACAAGAAAAAATGAAAAATGATGTTTCCCTTTGGCTGCACCATGTAGTATGTACCATTGCTGTGCATCACGATGTTTCATCTTTGGTTTTTAGGTAAGGCTTAATATTTGATTTTTGTTAGTTCACAGTTTAAACAATACAGTTAAAAACAGACTTTCTCTCCCAAGTTCCTCGGAAATTTGTTTCCAAATATTGTTTTTTCCCATGGCATCTTTTTAGTTTTTTTTAGGAAAAATCGTAGAGAACTGGATTATTTTGAACCAGATCTATCAACTTATCATCCAATTCACTCGTGAAAACCTTAGACTCCATAATGCTTAGTACAGTAATACACAATAAAATAATAAGTTAATACAGCTAACTATTTCACAGAAATTACAAAAACAAGTTGCTTAAAGAAATTAAAAGCAGTATATTGCGCAGTGAAACCACGCCGTGAAACCACGCCGGAATAGACTGAGACCTATCCAGAGCGTACCACGCTGAGATATCACGCCGGACCTTCGAAAAGCTGACGCGACGTCGGCAGCCGGACGTGGTCTAAGAAACCACGCCAATGCTCTTGCATTCACTCTGTTCTAGCGTTGACGTGGTCATCACGTTCAACAATCGCGCCGGACGCTCGACGTGGTCTTAGAAACCGGGGCTTAAGCCTCCAGCTTCGACTCACGCGCTCCTTGCGAGTTTGCACCTCTATCTTGCGGACTCCGTTTTCACTTCGCTCGCAGCGTACAAACTTGTCAGTCGGCTTCGAATCTGAAGATGCTCCCACGTAGAATTCAACCGGATAATTTTATGGTAGTTTACGTTTTGATAGATTTTGGGAGAACCAAGCTATAAGGTCGGGTAAAAAACAAAAGGTGCAGAATAATATTCTTTATTTATTATTTTAGATAAACCCAAAAAAATTTATACTAGTGCAAAAAATCTAAACAAATTGTTACTTCCTGTCCAAAATCGTGCTTCCTGTTGTGGGATGTTTTTGGCTAACGAACTTATCCGAGTGACGTGACGTAGACAACCAACCTGTGTACCAAATTTGGATCAAATCTGACTTAAAATCCGGCCGTTAGAGTGCGAACACGTATATACAGATGTTACTTACGGTCCGAAAAACGTGATTCCAATTGTAGGATTTGTTGGCGCCTGTCAAAATATAGGCCCCTGAGATAGCATCACTAAGTAAAAAGTCAGTGTATTTAAGAAATGTACTATTAGTATTAATTGAAAATTAAGTGATAATTAATCATTAGAATAATTTAATGTCTCGGGGAAAAAACGGCGACCTTTCGGTAACGTTGCTACGCGACAACGTTGCGTTCTCAGAATCGACAGTGAGAGCCTCAACTTGAAACAGTGTGCACACGAAATCTGCATGATTAGGCTTACAAAACTTTAAGTTTATTTACTATTTCTTACAATAAAATTAGTAACATTAACTTACGTTGCAAGCACAATTTTTTAAACACTTTAATCTGTAAATATTTTTTTCTTTTATTTTGCGAATTTCCATAGGAAAAAATGAGCTATTGCAGTGGCCCTTATGGGAGTAGTATCAAATGAGCACCGATCATGGTCCCACAAACACGTTTTGGGGAGTCATTAAAAATCATATATATTACAATGGACACAACCCGTTGTAGGTCCTGGATTTTGAATTTGTAATTAATTTTATAAATTTGAATAGTCCGGACTTACCGCGGGCTAAAGCCGCATGTAGGTCACGAAAATCATGTTGACGCGGGACGGTCGTTATCTGGCTAAGTTAAACTCTTGGACCCTGCCTGTTCGAAAAGGAATAAGGACTTGTAAAAAATACTTAAAGATTCCTTCGGGAAACCAAAGTCCAGGAATTAAATAAAAAACAACTATCTTCAGGAAATGCATTACGCTAACCGCGGGTGTATTTACTGCAAGATTAGATAATATAAAGTCACAAAGTTACGTATGGTACAAGCTATTAAAGTATGGGAAGAAATTCAAAATTCCTCTAAATTGAAAAAGAAAAGGTTTTTTAGGCTTTTCATAAGAAGGCCTAAAATAAAGGTGAAATAAGTTTTAGCGAAATTTTGTTAAATAAAAAAGTTAATGTTAATCCACTAAGTTCAAATGATAAAAAAGTAGGTAAAAAAGAAATTTTTTTAAATTTTAACAAAAAAATTTTTAGTAATGATAAACAAAATGTATAATTAAAAAGAAAAACTTGAAATTTTATGAAAGGAAAAATGTGATAGATTTTGCACTTTTACAGCAAAATAAAAAGTTAAACTTAAATTTTTATTGACTCAAAACGGTAAATAGTAGGTTGATAACGTAGTTATGTAAAAATAATCCAGTATTTAAAATATGTTTCGGGAGTAAAGTAAAAACCCAAGTTTGTAGAAAATCGTTTAACTCCCTAACCCTACAGTAAGACAACCAGAAGCAGAAACAAAGTGAAAATCCGGCTAGTTAACACAAACCAAAAGAACATAAAGAAGTGTAAACAAAAAACCGGGAAAAACAAAAAACAAAGACTTTTCCGGGAAAAATCGCCGCGGAAAAATGCGCGCGGGTCGTGTACGCGAACCAAGAATCATACGAACGTCACTCGAGTTCGTGTGTAAAGAAGACAACGAGCTGAATTCAAAAATGTTACTCTCAAGAAAATCGGGAAAACCCTGGAGGAGTTACAAAAGTAAAGGATTTTAAATAGCCAAAACTGCATGGAGCGAGATAAGGTAGCGGAACGGCAGAGGGGGCTGGCTGGAGATGAGTCGACTGGAGGGGGAGCAGATATACCAACATGCGAAAGTGGGCGTACTCAAAAAACAAAAGGAAATTTACGTAAAACAATGACTAAATCAAGTATAAAAATAAAGGAAAAATCAATATAAAATTCAGAATAAAAAATAACATAGACTAGGAGTTTAAAATTGTTGAAAAAACTAATTTTAATAACTTTTAGAAATACAGTGATAGAAAGCTTAAGTTGGCATGGAAGTAGTGCCGAAAAGGTTTATATAAACGATTCCTCGGAGAAACTCGAGAGCCTTTTTAATTCTACGATGTAAGTGAACACATCGAAGCCTTATTACTTCTGCGATGTAAGTGGACACATCGAGAGCTGTTACTTGTTTTTTGTAAAATACTATAGTATGCAAGAAGCTAAGTATTTTCTTCGTTAACCTAATAATTTGTATAACAAGTGTGAAGATACGTCATTGCGATATTAATCTGGAATGCAGCAATAGACACAACTATAATCTACAAGAACGTCAGTGGCAACTTAGTCATTATAAAGTTGGCCTAACTTGGATTATTCTGGAGAAGTAACAGAGCCTGCAAAACAGCTGATACATGGAGTAATTCGTATAGCTTCCAGATAAGACTCCAGGACATCACCAGGCGACCACTAGGACATGCAACTTTAACGTCGAGGGAATAGCCGAACCGGGACTTCAGACACGACATCAAACCAACCATCTTTAAGAATTCATCCAACATTCTTCCAGACAACCCTACAGAAATCTATCGTCATCAACGAGACAACTTAACCAGCACGCAGAGCATCTGTAGCCTGCCATCGCTAAACAACGCTCGCGGACTTCACATCAAACGTAGCCACGCCTGGACAAGTGTGAAAAGGTCGGTAGAAACGTAAATACGTTAGTCCCTGTTAAAATTTGCCTGAAGTAAATTCAAATAAATTTATTTTAAAATACTGGGTTACTTAGGATGTTAGATTAGATAAAATATTTGTATTATTAATTAAAAAATTAAATTCATTAAATCATAAATTCAAATTAAATCTTTTATTAAAATATAAATTAAATAAAATTGAGTATAAAATAATAAAATAAATTATAGTTAGGTGAATAATTGGTTCTGCCTTGTAGTTTAAGAAATTATTATTAAAATTGAAAGGAAAGTTATTATTTTGTATTTGTTGGAGAAAGTAAATTCCAAAAAGTTTATTTTATGTTTGAAATTTTAAAAAAAGGAATTATTAAAATTTTATTTGCTTTATAAAAAAGTTATTATTTACAAAAAACACCTAGTATTCAAATATCCCAATAGTTTATGAGTTATAGATTAAGAATTGATACAGTGAAATTTTATAAAATATTTGCAAGCACAAATAAACAATTTACAAGGTTAGTTTCAGTGTACTCACTACTCAGAGGTTTACAAAAAGTAAAATCATTCACTTGTGTTTTAACTGAGCTAGATTCAAATATACTGAACTGGAAGTATAACGTAGAAGTTTTTTTTTAGTCGGGATATTCAGAAAACTGAATATTCGACTCATAGTTATTTCACCTAGGCCAAACAAAGCGAGATTGCCTATAAAACTTCCAGTAGGTGGAAATAACTTATTCTCAAACGAAAGACCGTTGAAGAAATCGGCGTCCCAAAAAAGTGGGGTCCGAAAACATTATTCAACTGGTTAAAACGGTGTTCCGTTGGAGATTTGGCTCCCGTAACGTGGGGCTAGAAAAATTCTCGAACGGGAGATTCGTTGGAGAATATGTATGTGTACGCATTCTAGCGGCCGCATTTTAAGCCCGATTTGGTTCAAATTTGGTACACATGTTGATTGTCTACGTCTCTCAGACGAGTTCGTCAGCCAAAGAAATCCAACAATCGTTTTTAGATTTTTCCTACGAGAACGAATTTGTTTTTGAGTTTTTTTACAATTATAAATGTAGGATGTTATTCTCCACATTTTATTTTTTTACGCGACCTTATAGCTCGCTTGGTTACCCCAAAGTCGATCAAAACGTAAAATAACATAGAAGTATCCGGTTCAAAGCCATGTGGTGGATTCTACCATGGGGTTGGCGTAGTAATTGATAAAACTTTGAATTAGTTGTTCAAATTTAGTGAGCTTCATATATTTATTGTTGTATTTTGTTTTTGTGTTTGGTACAAACATAACATATTATAATTAATGGAGGAAAACTTTGATGTACGGACAGTGTTTAATGGATTTGATTTTCTAAAAAAAATGTAAAAAATGTTCCCAACCGGCAGACGGTCTGTGACCATTGCATGTCGAAAAATATTCTATGACTGAAGATGAAAGTGTTATAAAAGTCATTACTAAGTACCGAATAAAAACTATTATTCACACCAGCAAAGTACAAAAACTTGTCCTTGTCTCCCGGCTTTTTATCCCCTCGTGGTTCGTCACGTTATGCAAATAAGCTAATTGAAGGGGATGGTAAATGATGATACGGACGCAATTAAATTAGTTTCCTGGAGGGCTTAGACTGCTTAAGGGTGACAATTTTGTTGCCAACATACTGATATTTCGTTGATTCATTCGTTTTAAGATGCTATACAGAGAGCAACACACAACCACGGCCACCGGCGCGTTGTACCAGTGATGGGCAAAACGGCTCTTTTAAATGATCTGGTCCATACTGATCGGATCACTGTAATGAACCGGTTCAAAATACAGATCTTCAGATCATTTCACTAACATCACGTCTTGTAGCTCCTTCCATCTCTCCCTCCCTTAACCTTGTATAAATACACTGACAAAATTCCCAACGAAATGAATACTTATTTCCAAATACTTACCAATTAACACATCATTACAAAATATTTATTTGTTACTAGTGGACCGAGCAATGCTTCGCTATTGCTATTGCTTGATTTAATTTAAAGGGTAGTTATTCCATTTCATTTTATTGACTTAAGTAATCGAATTGCAAAATGGTTTTTACGACACTTAAGAATATACTTCACAAATTTATATTTATAGTTTGTTAACCTTTATAGATAATACAGTAAACCTTTTGTATGCTTTTACCTAATCTAATAAAACTGATAGTTGTGAAAAATACAATTGTAAGAAACCTGATTCTAAATTAGCAAATTGGTTGCAAATAAACGTGTTTTGATTAATTGTAGGCCTAACCTAAAATTACGTTCAGTTTTTGATCCAAATCAACTGTTTTATATAAAATATATAACAACCAGTGTTTGAATTGAATTAAAATATAGTAAGCATTTTTAGTTGTTTTTGTTTGCTTCAAGTTGGTCAATCTAACCTAAAAAAGCTGTTGGTTTTGAAGAATAACAAACTGATTATAAATGCTGATTAAAGTTGCTAGGGTAATGAATGTAAACAAACATGTGTTACTAAGCATTTTATTAGAACAGCCGTTTCGTGAGTTATGGTCTTGAGCACGGTATATAGAATTAACGGTAGGGCTCACGCGTGGATGCGCAGTAACTCGTGACGTCATCGGTGCCCAGTTTGTCATAAGCTCCATAAGCTTCTCATGGAGCCTTATGTAAAAATTGAATAACTTTAAAAATATTTGACCGATTTTAATAAAATTTGAACCACATATAGAGAACATATCTATAATAATAATATTAAAAAAATCTGATTGTTACAAGACATTTTAATACCTTTACTGATTAGGCCTATATAACAATTACTATTTCAAATTCGACAAATGGTGAACAATATTTTTTATTATTTGAAATTTATTTTAATTATGTATTGGCTTAAAAATATAATAAGTTATAGAGAATTTTATTTTGAATCCAAATCTTTTTTAATATTTAAAATCGAATATATATATCAAAAGATATATACATTTTAAAAATGTATTGTAACATTTTGTTCACAAATTATATACGTTTTCGATACTAAAACCGACAGTAATACGCCTGCAATCAATAATAAACAGTTGATTTTCATTTCTCTTAGCAGTGGGCACCGATGACGTTAAGAATAGATGCGCGTGAACCCTACCGTTAGTATTCTATAAACCGTGGTCTTGAGTTCATCGAAAAAAGAATGTTCAGTTTTTGTCGAATTTGAAAACTTTCCGGGAAATTTTCAATTTTTTCTTTCCATAAAAACCTAATTCGGACTATTACGAACATTTTAAAACAAACAAAATAGCCGAATTGGTCCAGCCGTTCTCAAGTGATGCGCTTACCAACGAACAGCACTTCATTTTTATTATATAGATTCCATTTGTTTTTATTAAAACTAACTGTTAAGTTCTATTTATTCCAGTCATAATTCATGAGTTCAAATGTTATATTCATAGTTGGTTTTGTTTAACTTTATTAATGGATTATATTGAATTTCCTTAAAATTTCTGTTAATTTATAAATAAATTCCCACTTGTAAGCTACTAAATATCAAAAGTTATCACTGTTAATATGATAGTGATGACTAATAATGTTATTATTATAAATATACTCGATTCAGTAGTTTTACAAAAAAATATTCAGTTTAAAGTAAAAAAGATGTGATCTGGATAAAAATGTCACGGATTCTTTTTAACACATCTGAGAGCTATCGAAGTTTGGCTGTCCTTTATTTATTCAGATCTTAACCAATGATCCAACAGATCAGAAATATCCGGAATCTATCTTTCAGCAGTATCTTTTCATTCAAATCTAACAGCTCGACACCTGCTAGAAAGGTAGAATCGGCTCATTGTGCTACCGGATCACAGATCATTAGGATCATCTAGTGATCTAGTGTACCGGTTTAGTGAGCCGATCACTAGTACGTACAGATGAAATAAAAATATACATTAAGAAATTCGACATACATTTCTAATGTGTTTGAACAGTCATCCACACTACAACTACATAACACTGCCCTATATATTATGTTAAAACAAAACATGCAAATATTTTCACATACTTATACACTTTTTAATAGGCTTTGCCTATGTACTGTATACATTTGACAATATTAAGTTTACCATTTTGCATTATATTGTGAAAATAACCAATGAGCAAGGAGTTCTTAGAGAAATTATTCTGAGAAAGAGTATCTTATTGTATTATTTAGCTCTCTTTTTATTTAATTTGGCAATTGTGTAACTAAAAATGTTTTCCCCATGTAACTTGTTTTGTTTTTTATAAAACCCTAAATCACTTGATTGTGGTTGAATTAGGGGTGGTTAGATTCAAATAAACTAACAATCATTGCTGTGCTCCTTAACGTACGTAGTTTTTAACTAAGAATTGCTCTGTAATATTGTATGTATACTTTAGTAGTGTTAAAACCCTCTGAGGATGATGATTGATGACCATGTCATCGAAATGTACATAAGGGTAACGTATTAAACATAACTTACAATTTAGTTGTTTAGTTATTGTTTTTGTTCCTTGTTTTGTTGTTCGGGTTTTTATTTCAATCAGTGTGAGTAAGAATTGTCAGCCGTGAAAATAAATGCATAACAGTTTCTGACCTATTTAGGCCAAGAATAATACTTGTTTTTTTTTTTTAATAAGAATTTTATTCAAATTATGTTCTTATGTGGCTTCATAAATACATACACCTTAGGATAAGTGTGAAAGTATAAATAGCTATACATTGTTTTTAATGTGATTAAGTCAAATATTTTAACATTTGCATAACGCATAAATGCCAGATGACATTGCACTCTCAACATGAAGATTCCAAGACAAATTTGTATCAACTGTAAGTCCTAGAAATTTTGTTTGATTTGTTTTAGTTAAAGAGTCTCTGCCAACTTATATTTTTGGATTGAAGTCTCTTTTATTTAGCTTGGACGAAAAATATAGAAAACTCGATTTGCCTGCATTTAGTAAGAGGGCGTTCAAACGTGTATTATATTTGTTATGAATATTTTGATATCTGGAAAATCTAGCTTTTTCGGGCATATGTTTATATAACCTTTTTTCTTATTTTGACCCATAGAACCATTCCCTGAAGTTTGGCTGTTTACTTGTGGTACACTCTGTATATATCCTATTTTGTCAGAGATTATATTTGATATTGTATTGGTGCGGTCATAGGGGAACGTTGTTGTGTGCTGCCACCTGCGATTACTCTGAACTGCTATAGGCTGTTTACTCATCAAGGTTTGGTGATATTTCTATACTACTGCAGGATTTTCCTTTAACAATCAAATTAGTGTCTGCAAAGAGACACATTGAGCTCTTATTAAGGTTCCCCCTTCCAGGAAGCATAAGAATAATAACGGACCCAATGTAGATCCCTGGGGAACTCACCGCACTTGAGGTTTGCAGGTGTACGATTTTAGAGCAAAAAAAATCAGTTTAACACTAGGTTTCAACTATCAACTCACTATTTCACATCTAAAGAATATACATGCATATATATATATATATTATCATAGTGGCCCAAGCAAGAGGCGTATTCTTTGGACAAACTTTAGTCAAATGTAGAAATTTTAAAGGTTTTTAAAAAGTAAATGTTTTACTACAAAACGCATTGACTTTCTTGGGCTCGTTTTAAGTTGGTGGCCATTTAAGTAAAAATAGTTTAATATCAAAGGGCGTTTTTACACTCAGAAACCAACATTTTACCAAACGCACTGATCATGATACATCCTTTCAAACAATGTCCTTAGACACTTTTCACAAGTTTTCCAACATCACAAATGTACAAAATATTGGGCTACGGAAAAGCTTATGTTTAAAAAATTTCAATTAACTATGTAGATCGAGTGGGATGCAAAAAAGGGATTTGAAAAGGTAATATTTTTTTAAATATATACTTTGGTCGTACAATTTATAAAAATTTACCAAGTTGAACATTAATTGTTTTTAACCCACACGTATCACACAGGTGGTCTGTTACACCATACTCATTACGCTCCATATTTATTGAACTTCTTTCCTTTAAGTCTTGAGTTTAAATTGAAACAAGTTTATTTTATTTATTATTTAACCCCACCCACCAATAAATACATACACTTGAATGCGGATACATGTCTTAAACAACTAACACATCTTTAGCCATTGTAATTCAAATTTTTAATAAACCCCGACTACAGTTTTTTTTTTGTAAACTACCAGATCGATTATCATCGTCTACAATCGTGAGTAGATAGAACTGAAATAATAAAATATTTCGTGTATTACATGAAAATGGTTGTATTTCAACTACTAATAAATGAAAATTCTAAGATTAAAAAACAGAAGGGGTAATTTGACAGTCATCATATGTTCTGAACCCAGTCGTTTGACCAACATTACATTAATAATACCAACATTTTAACACACAATCGTGTTATTAGACTGAATTAATCGTCTCTAAGGCCATTGCCGCGGTGATGGCTGTTGCTCTTGCAGCCAGGGAACGCCAGGCAGTTTATAGAAGAAGATTCGAAGTACGCAAAGAGGATTTAAGAAAGAAAGAGCGAGACCGCACTCTTGTGTCTTGGCAGTTTTTGTGGGAAGAGAATCAGAAGGGACTGGACGGTCCGAACCATCCCAGAAGTGAGAACCTGGATTTATTTAGTGACCCCATGGAGAGATCGATTACTACATGTCTTAGTTATTTTTTGGCCATGGCTAGTTTCAGTTTTACCTGTTTAAAATGGACAAGAGTCTGTTCTGAGCAGGCCATATAAAAGGCGATGCTGAATTTATAACTTTATATATAACATTTTGACCTCATACGACGTTTTATGATTAATTTTTTCTATTTTGGGTAATCCCCCCCCCTCAATGCTTAGTACAATAATTTAGTCTGATTACTGTCATATAGGCGAGTTAGAATCTCAAAATGTGACATACGCACAGATATGACACATCCTTATCTGGATATTCCACATCTTAATTCCTTATGTTATTATAAGTATTACATTACTCTAAGAAGTAGTAAACTTTACTATTCTTTTTTGTCATCACATCAATATGTTCAGTTTTCTACTGTCAGTTTTTGGAGAACTAAACTGAGCATAGTTCACACATCTACCAATAGTCAATTGTGTCATAACATGTGGTGGAATTTCCAGTTCACACGCGTTCTCACTTCATTTTCCTTAAAAGGTCAGTTCGAAATGTTAGGTTCATCCCAAACTGAAGAAGTGGCCTTTAAACACTGATGTCAAACGCCATGACGTGACTTAATTGAGCGTGGGGAATTTCTTGTTTGACCACTTTCAACCCCTCGGTTATTTATTCACAGTTAGACAGTGTAAAGGTCGAGTTGCAAAAAAAAACAACCCTATTCAATGTCATTCAACAATTACAACAATAAGCTATCAAAGGGGTTGAGATCATCATAAATATGTTTTTTCCCGAACAATTAGATGCATGCGATTATTTACTCTGAATTGAGTGATTGAAAAAAATGTAAAGCGGAAAGTTTAAATTATCTGCCCGTTGTACATTTGTTAAGGGGTTGAGCAGGGTGATCAAACTTGAACTAATAAGGCTGGGGCCAAACGGTCCGGTTTCTCGGGATTCCGATAGTCGGGGGGTAGGAACATAAAAACTTGTGTTTTCAAAATAAGAATTTGAAATTGATGTATATTTTTATACAGTTTAGAAACTTTAGTTATTTTTATACTTTTTAGAATTAAATTACAAAACTTTTGTACATTTTCAAAAAAATCACAAAAAATGCTTACTAATTTTTATGTAGGCCTAAAGTTGAACTTTTTCTTTCGTTACTTGAACATTTTTTGTTACTTGAGCTAATAACTTTGTAATATAATTAATAATTTTTTTACTGGCACATATGAATTCTTTGAACTTTTCCCTACAAAAAACCTACGGAACACTTTCGGATGGGTTTATAATTAGGCTACTATATTTGGCGAATTTCTGAAAATGTACTTGCAACACGCAACGAAATGGCTTGGCATATCAAAAACCTAACACAAACAGATGTAGGGTTAAAAATCTACTTTTAATTTTTAGTTTATATTTTTGAAAATTATTATTAATTATATGATTTAAAATCACTATACTTAACCTAAGCCTTTGTAGACTATGCGCAATCTCGCATTTAGGTTGGGTGGAATCTTTGTTGATAGCAGTAGAGTAAAGTTACTGGCCTGTTTATTTAAATGTTATAGTAGTGCTATCAATGTTTTATATTGTAATACAGTATTATTATTTATACTTGCCTTATCAATCCTTTTAGAAGTCTTTATATCGTTTACAGCTGTTTCACCTTTTCATTTTCAGGCATCATCAGAACGAATACACAAAAAACACTTCTCACAATTGCACTTATAAACAGAGATTAATTTGGTATTTAACACATAAATAAATAAAAACATAATAAATAAAAACACAAAATGACACTTGGTAAAACATTTAAAACACTTGTTAAATTTATTTAAAAGTCACAGTATGCGACTGTCATCAAGTCTATCATATCACACTTTATGTCTATCTATTATGTCTCTTTATTTATTTAATTTTTTAATTTTTGTGTTAAATATCATATTAATCTCTGTTTATAAGTGTAATTGTGAGAAGTGTTTTTTGTGTATTCGTTCTGAACATGACTGAAAATGAAAAGGTGAAACAGCTGTAAACGATATAAGACTTCTAAAAGGATTTCTAAGGCAAGTATAAATAATAATATTATATATAATAGCAATGGGATATGGCTACAATTACAATAATGCAATTTATATTTTATTTATAAATATATTGTTTATACATATATCAAATTTCATCTAAATCGAATATATGTTTTTAGAGAAAATAGATTTTTACTGACGATATGTTCAGTATAATTTTAAATTACCAATATATTTATAATCTCAGTCAATTTATATTTTTTTTTAACAATCATTGTCACAATCACTGACACTAGGAATGTCTACAAACATGTACATGAATGTAGTGGATTTCCATTTTTATTTTCTATTAGTTTGTCCATATCAAACATTTTGGTGTTGACAAAACACAACAAGAAGCAATGCAACGCACCCGAATAACCGGACTGTCTGAACGCAAACTAGAAAATGCACGTGTTTTGTGCCTCCTTCCCGTGTCTCGGGATCCTGCAGTGCGGCAGCACCATCCGTTGGAAATCAGGATGTCTGTTTTCGACGGACTGTTTGAACGCGCCAATTTAAAACCTTGTGCTGTCGTCATCCCGATTTTCGGGACCCGAGAAACCGGACCGTGTGGCCTCAGCCTAAGGTGACAAAAAAGAGTGAATTTTACCCCCCCCCCCACAAAAAAATTTAAATAAGATATAAACTAATTTATTGACAGAACTAAAACAATACAATTTAAAATTAAATTAATAAAATATCAGTTACTGAAGATTACATGTAGTAGATGACGTTCTCTTTACGTATGGATTCTGCCATCTTCCGTTGAGATTTCCAACTGTTCGCTGCAACATCTGAGCTGGGTGCCAAGAATTTAGTCTTGAATTACTACGTCATACATTTTTATTTCCATCTGCAGAGTAATGTTAGTATTGCCAGTTCACGTAACCTTTAAGATACTTATGAGTTTCATCTGATATACATAGTTTGTTCAGAAATTCCTTGTCCTCTTTAACGCTAGCCATCATTTTTTAGCAGAATTTTAATCGCAATTTTCGATTGTTATCCTTCCGCTCTAATACGATCTGAACATTTTAAGTCTAAACTAAGAAATTGGTAAATATTCTTTCAGGACAACCTGCTTACAGCCTTTTGTTGACGAATTGAACGCCGTGGGCTATGTGTGCGATTAAAACACATATTCTGTGAAGTACGAGTACTTCCTGAGGTCATCCTGTTGGTGTCTTTTTCAGAGCCAATCGACTCCATCAAAGTGTAAATCTAAATAGTAGTGCCACGAAAACTCTATCTGCGCTCCTTCCAACTTATGTACAACATGTTTACAGCGAAAGCGCGCTCTGTTGAGCGTTCCATGATGACTGAATCGTAAGGTTTCTGCATAAAGCAGTGCTGCCAACTGTATAGCTCGTTAGTTTTAGCATGGACTTTACGATGCGCTGGCCGGAGGGAAGAATATAGGCAAGTGGGGAAGCCGTCCGCTGGAGGGGAAGGGACACTACGCCTACTTACTATCAAATATGTCGCTACAGCTTTGTGTTGTATTACTTGCAACATGTAAATACTGTATAGATATGGGACTTTTTATATCTATATAAAAATAAATAGAATAAGAGTTTTGTTTGTAGACTGTTGAGAATAGTGTTATTTTTCGTTTATTTACGTTTCATACACCAAAGAATCTAAAACAAGCCTTACTTCAATTTTTGTCTGTCTGATGTCGGTAACGCTCGCGGACCTGTTTCTTGTTCATTATGAACGTTAAAACAACTTATAACGACAGATATAATAACTATTTTAACAAAGAAATAAACTTGAGTAACAATAAAAACTACATTTTGATACTATTTACAAGTATTAAGTAAAATAAATAAACTTACAACTTATTATTTAAAAAATTACCTTAGTAGGCCTACGTTTATTCATGTAAAAGTATCGGTATTAGTGTATTAAAATTGTGTTAATATTAAATTAATATTAAGCGATGATTTGATTGATATCGCTGTTCCAATTAATTTAGTGAATATGAAAATCAGCTGACCACAATAATTTAGTTAGTGCTGTAAACGAAAACTAGGCCTATTTTGTCATTTTTACTTTCTCCACCCTATACGTAGTACGTATATGGAGAAAGTATTGTTTTCGTAAAAATGTTCGAATTTGAATTTTCAGTTGAATTATCTGTTTTGGTGCTCCCAGAACCCCAAAAAATGGTTTAGTGCAATTATCTGTGTTGGTGCTCCCTGAACCCAAAAATATTTTTAGTGGAATTTTTTGTTTTGGTGCTCCCTGAACCCAAAAAAGTGTTTTTAGAGTGGTGTCTGTCTGTCAGTCTGTCAGTATGTATACACGACCAGAGAGGACACTATATTGGTCCGATTTTCATGAAATTTGTTATGTAGGTACTAAAGCCTAATATCTCGAGGCGTTTTTTTCATTTTTTGGAATTTTTAATTTTTAAGGGTAATTTACCCCTAAAAACCCATAAAAAACGACAAAAATGCAATTTCTCAAAAACGGCTCTAACGATTTTGATCAAATTTTCAGTATTTATAGTGCTTAAGATGCCAAACAAAATGACACCACCCGCTTTTATCAAAACTTCGGCGTTTTATAATTATGGGGAAATGTTTAAAAATAAACAAGTTTATGTTGTCAATCTAGCATCGCGGCGGCGGCCGCACGGGGTAGCACCATGGTAGCGATCACGGCCAGTAATTCAAAGGTCGCGCGATCGAATCCCGCCTTGGACAATAATATTTTTATACGATTGACGTAGGTAGAATATTACTTTTTTGTTTTGTTCTAAAAAGTAATAAATAAAATGATTGAAAACAATATTATTTTGACTACAGTAAGTTGGGAGAAAGTTTGTGTCAGTTAACTGATACCGTTTATTACTTCAGGAATGTTACTGAGAAAAATAGGTTATTTTGAAAATAAATATATTAAATGTATTATTAATCTCAAATATAAACATTAAAAAATATACAATAATAAACAGCGACAGTTAAATAATAAATAGATTTGTGCACGGACAATAATGTTCTTAGAAACCCGTACAATTGTTTCAAGACCGAAGTGTTCCGTTCAAAGCTCGGTAATCGACTGAGCTTCTCTGACCCCCCCACCACTCGAATTAACTCCGAGTCTACTGCGCATCTCGAGGTCACAGTACATGCTACAAATTACGTGCTATACATGGCTGACACTACGCATTTCAACAACTAATTTTGATGTACTGCCTTGTATATGCAGAATCACTAAATTAATGTTATACATTTTGTGTTGGCTCATGAAATATATCTTGGTCAAGAGACGAGTGAACTTGAGTAATGAAAAGTAAGCCTTTCTTCAGCACCAGCTTCTATTTTTGTTGCTTAAAATTATGAATGGTTTTTATTCTTAGCTTGAAAATAATAACGCCCACACAGATAAAACCAAACACAGCTTGCACGATTGTACTTTCACCAATCGGAAACAACCTCTCGAGAATCAAAGTAATTGTTGCGAGGAATACTGCTCGACAATGGCATGAAGACTTTGAATATAGTTTTGGAGGGTCTTCAACATACATTTGATGTACATTAAACCATCTAGTCATTGTTGCTCTAGTTATTGTACTAGTTATCTAATTATTGTTACACAATAAAAGGCAAGAAAACAATAATTTTAAAATTTTCCTTTTAATCGTTACTCATTATTTCTTAAAAATAAATGATGTTGCATAGTTCGTGTGTTACTCGAAAGAAAATGCTCACACACCAGTGGAAGTTTCGTCAAAATAAAATAAGTATTTTTTTTTAAATATAGCCTAAATTTTATAATTTTTGCGCGCGTGGCAACTAGTGTATTAGCCGTCCTGCTGACATTCTACCAGTGTATCGGGCAAGGGAAGGGAAATGGCTTGAGTGAATCACGGCACTACGGCGCGGCGGATGTTTTTAGAAAGGTACCCCCGCCTCGATCCCAGTCCACCCACCTGATCTGAAGGCCACGCGCGCAGCTAGATTGGGCCTAGTGTAACTACGTCCGTTCAAATGCAAACAAAGAACGTTGTTATAGCGAGTTCGAGGCTCGCACGACATAGGAGTTCGTGCGGATTAGTAGGGTGCGGGGCTGCCCCGACACTCGAGTGGAAAGGGTTAAAGAATAATCAAGGATAGGGGTTTTCTTATAAAATGTCCATTAGGCCTACTATACCTACATTAATAGGCGGTTTTAAAATTTGTCATGTTATCCAAAACAATAACGCTTAGTTAACTATGGATTTTTAATCAAATACTTAGTGAGTCAGTGATTCAAAAGAAAAATATATTCTTGAACCATTTTGCATTAAAGAGTACCTTTCTACCAAATTTTATCTTTCTAGGAAATCCAGTTTTTCAGATTTAGAGAAAAACAGCCAGAGGAATTGTTAATTATTATAATAAGAACTACAAGTGCTTTGCTAAAATTAAATCCTAAAGTAAATACTGTTGCTAAGATCTATAAGTGGGAAAATGTTAGAAACTGTTGTTTTATATGAATACCGAAGCCATTGCAGAGAGATGTCGGGTAGTAATGGCACCGGTCAATGGTCCATGACTAACTCGATGTATGGACAAATCCTGTCCATTGTTTGCATATTTCACACAGACATACACGGCTAGATTAATATCGCTGTCACATTTATAGCGTTTGAATATGTTCATAAAATGTATAGGAAATTCTTACAGATGGCTGAATATTGTCAGCGGAGTTGCAGTTGTCTTTGATCAAGGGGGTTTTAATCCGAGAGATAAAATACGGGTCGGGACTTGAAATGTATTAAGCCAGTAGTCCAATATATATAGTTCAGAACATATAGTTCAGTGTATGTACTGATCAAACCTCAGTTTCACCAGAAATGAGGTTTTTTTCCGGATCGTATGTTGATCATACTGCGAGAAGCATATATTGATGTTTTTTATAACTTTATGAAAGAAGGGGCTCCGGAGCACCTACAATTTAATTTTTGTTTTTTTGTTTTGTTTCTTATTGCTTATTATTGCCCTTTTATTTAGCTTTAAAATAAGACTAAATTTATTATTATATCTCAAGTCTAAGTGGGTAAAAATAAGTTTTTAGTTCGTATGTCACATGAGAATAAGACAAATTTTGTATCATATTCTTAATAATTTAATATAATTCATCCAATTTGAAAATAATTAAAATTGCCGCCTATGGTGGGAATTTTCATTTTGGTAGGGATATTTAGCTTTTTCTGTAGTGCCTAACCAGATCATACAGTCTTTGATGATATTCAGCTGATGACAACCCTGCATATGGGGCTGGTATGTTTTAAATATGCAAGTAAAACTTTAAACATGTTTTCCGGAAATTATAAATATACTTTATTCACAAAAGGAACATTTTATCAAAATCTATTTAACATAATGATCTGAAATTTTCAGGGGTTATTTAATGGAGTATACTACAGGTTTTAAAGAGAGCATTTCGTAATATAAGTGATAATTTCTAAGTTATGACTAAGAAATATGGCAAAAACAGATCAAAATTCTATTATTTTATAAAAATAATGACAAAATGTATTCAAATGCTTGTATTGCAAAACCCTCATGTTAAAATTTGTATTTAAGTCGTACTAACACAATAAAATTTTAATAATTTTGATCCAGTAGTTTCTGAGAAAATTTTCCTTAAATATTGTATTTTTAACATTGCCAAGATTTTTTAACATTGCGCTCCGGAGCCCCTTAATTAAACTAATGTAAGATTTAACAACAAATCACTTTTCCATGTACATAGCAAAACATCATAAGAATAATGAAAACAATAGTAAAGATACAAAATTAAATAATAGTAATAAAAGAAAATTTCACTAATTTTGTTATTATTAATTTTTTAAATCGACTCATGCAAAAGTCACATTGAGCTTTCAGGCAATCAAGGTAAAAACTATCTAAATTAACAAGCAGCAACAACAAACATAAGAATAGTCATACAAAATTAAACACTAGTAATCAAGTATAGTTCATCTAATATTTTGGCTAATTTCTCCCAAATATTGTCCTTAAGTATTTGATCCCTGAGATCTCCTGATTGGTATAATTGAACTGGTTAAATTAAAGACTCACCATAATATAACTACAATATTGAAATAATTCGACCACGCAGCCGAACCGTGAGTTGAGCAAATTTCCCAAATTAATTTTATAGGCCTGTGTTTTAACCAACAATTTGGGAAATAGCTGGAAAATGCTTCGCACGCCATTCCGCATATTGGAAGTATCTTCAATACACCAAGAATTGCGTGCTTCGCACGCCATTCCGCATATTGGGATTATCTTCAATACACAAACCATTGCGTGCTTCGCTCGCCAACCGCCGTATTGGGAATAAAATCCACTACATGGCTTTGAACCTGGGGGTACTTTAATTTTATTTTACGTTTTGATCGATTTTGGGGGAACTAAACGAGTTATAAGGCCGCGAAAAAAAAATGTGCAGAATAACATCCTACATTTATATTTGTACAAAAAACTCTAAAAAACATTTATTCTCGTAGGAAAAATCTAAAATAATTGCTTTTTCCGGTCGAAAAACGTGCTTCCGGTTGTTGGATTCTTTTGGGTAACGAAGTTATCCGAGCGACGCGACGTTGACAATAAACTTGTGAACCAAATTTGGATAAAATATGAGGTGTTCTGGGGACCATGATCGGTGCTCATTTACTATTCCCGATCTTGGGTCTTACCATAAGTTCCACTGCAACAGCTCATTTTTCAGTTGGCTAACTAACTCGTCCGAGGGACGTAGACAACCAACATGTGTACCAAATTTGAACCAAATCGGACTTAAAATGCGGTCGCTAGAGTGCGAACACATATATACATATACATATATACATATACATATATATATGATTTTTATGGAACTTCGCTATTAACACGAATTACTTGACGTGAAACCAACTAAACCAAAGCTTGAAAACTAATCAAAGTGGCACAAAGTAGTTTTGGCGCATGAGTAAATCGTATACAACCTTACAAAGTTAACCTGACCACAATATAACCCCTTTATTTATACTCAGACAATTAAATACAGATGGGACGAGATGCAAAAAAAAAAAAAAAAAACAGTTTATGCAAGGGACAATACGGATTGTTTTCGCTGCGCTCCATTGTCCAGGATTTAAAGGGGTTAAGTCGAATGTCAGTCGGTCGTTAGACAAAACGAAAACAAATTACTTCAGTAATGTCACGACCTTTTAATTAATCATTTTGTAATCGAGTTGAGCTTTGGAAGGGTTTAGAGTTTAAGTCTTACTGTGTCGATATAGTTTGGAATTTATATAAATAGCTTACATCTAAGTGATTCAGCAAAGGTAGGGGGTGGCTTTGTATAATTAATAATCTGTTACATTATCTTCCGGTTTATGTCAATAGTAAACAAAAATATTTAAACAACTAACCTCGGAAACAAACTTTATTTATTTTTAAATGTTTCGGCGCGCGATCATACTCTGAAATCATCTTCTTTAGGGAAAGGAAAACTTAACGATAATGACATCTATACGTCGGTTTGGCAAAGCGTTTTAGGTACGGTTTTACGTTTTGGGCTGAAAATTGGCAGAGCGGTAGTTAATTATCTAACCTCAAACATAAAAAAAAATTTAGAAATGTTACGGGCGAACAAAAATTGTGGTTTATAAGGAAGTTTTATCACACTGATTTACTGATCACCGTATTTCACAAAAAGTAATTTTTGAGAAGCTGAAATTCTGCATAACGATTCTTTTTGTGAACCACAGGAGTCATAAAAATTATTTACAAAATATTCTAAGTGTAAAATGGTAAAAAGTGGGTTATAAAATGTAGCAAAAATAATTTCTTTAACCGTTGGAGATACTGATTTGAGTGTTAGTTTACCCTATTCCTTGACCAAGAATATTAGAGCTTACATGCGTCAAAACTTATATTCTGAAAACTTTATCACAGAGAATTTGATAGAATTTCTGTATGCCGCTACGATGTCGCACACAAGCCTGACGCAAGACTGACTTTCATGTAAAAAGAGCGCATTCTTCTCAGTGATTTAGCAATACTAAAATAGTCGTGTTAAGGGTCGGCTCTAGTAAAACAGAAAGCAACCTACGACTCCCTATAGCGGCGGTAGGTTACGCTGACATTGCTCATCCTAAATCCATTTAAAACCCGCAATTATTCAAATAGTGTTTTTTTAAATATACCAAACTCTTGGGGACAAAATTCTTCATCCGAATAACTTGGTAATTTTTCTCTATAATTAATAGTTACAACGTAAAAAGTATTTAAAATCACCCTATAGCGGCGGTAGGTTACACGGACATTGCTCAGCCTAGATCCATTTAAAACCCGCAATTGTTCAAAAATGTTTTCGTAATTTTGAATTGATTCTATTTTAGTTACAGTTAAAGGAAAATTAATACGCATTAAAACCCCTTTCAATAAAAATTGTATTTTAAACAATTTTAAACGAATTTCTATAGGAAATATGAGCTATTGCACTGACTCTTATGATGAGACCCAAGGTGAGTAGTAATTGAGAACCGATCATGGTCTCTAGAACACGTTTTCGGGTGTCATTAAACACTTTATATATGTATGTTTATATATATATGATCGGAGTTCGCACTCTAATGGCCGCATTTTACGTCCGATTTGGTACAAATTTGGTACACATGTTGGTTTTCTAAGTCGTTCGGACGAGTTCGTTGGCCAAAAATCCAACAACCGGAAGCACGATTTTTGACAGGAAGTAAAATTTGTTTGACTTTTTTCATAATTGAAAGAAACTTTTTTGGGTTTTATATGGAAAATATATTTAGGAGATTATTTTGTACATTTTGTTTTTTTACGGGACTTTATAGCCAGCCAGGTCTCACGAAATAAAACAAGACGTAAAATACCGTAAAGTACTCTGAATATTTTACCTCCCCAAGCGAGTTTGTCTGCTGGGAGCGAAGCGAACAATCCCAGGCCACAAGGTCGAACAAACGAGCGAAACAAAAGAGTGCTGGAGGATTAATTTTGGCAGAAGTAGGTATCTCAAAGGAATCCCCGTTTTGGGTCTACAGAAATTTAAAGAGAAAACAATAATATTGTGGTATTAGTAGACCTATTATTGTAGAATTCCTATCACAAACAACAAATTTCTAAACGGTCTGCAACGAACAACCAAATTCATAACTTTATAAATAAATATTGAGCTTGATTTACGAGATGATTTCCTTAAAAGAATAAAACTCGAACAAAGAATCTCACAAATAAAATGTGTACCCGACCGCCCTCTTTAATAAAAAAAAAAAAATGTCTTTCAATTTTGACTCTCCGACTATAAAACATTTTATGCTGATTGCTTTAAACATAATAGGACACGCAGGCAGACACATACCTTATCTTACTAAAAATTATTATCAGAGATTAAAATTATATAGGTCTAAATGTTTTGTTGAAACTTAGGTGACATTTAAAAATCACTATAATACCTGCTGCTAATGGAAAATAACTAGGCCATTAGCTGGCTATCATGATAACTATCCCATACGACGATTATTATTCAAGCACTAATGAGAAACAATTAACGACTGTTTTCTATACAAACGAGAGTACTTTCCGCACGTGTTTTGTTTCTGAAAACGCACAAACGAGTAGTTAGTTTAGTTTTCTTTGTTAATGATATTTTAAGGCAACTTATTTTTTAAATTATGTTGTAAAATTTCTTCATAAGTACAAAAATGTAATAATTATTGTACAAAAGTTATGTTTACTCCAAATGCTTTCAATTATTTAGATCTAATAGCATTTATTATTTCGTTAAAATAAAATAAAACAAATAAATATTTAATTACAAGCAGGTACCCATGGCTTCGCACACGGTCCAAAGTTTCGCCGCATAGTAATAAATGTTTATTGTTTTAGGGGTTGTTATTACATTTTCACCACTTAGCTGCACGCTATAAAATGCAAACATCATTTACATAGTATATATGGATTGTAATAAATAAATGTACCAATTTCCAGCACTCTAGCTTAATGTGAATTATAATAATTAATTAATTAGCAGTACACTAAAAAATACAAATATGGTTTACTTTTTATATATATCTTGTAAGAAATAAATGTACAAATTTCAAACTCTCTAGTCTTAATGGAAGTATAATAATAAATATTTATTGTTTTAGGGGTTGTTTCAACCCTTAAATATAAATAAATTCTAGCCTATGTCTCTTTTCAGGTCATGATCTATATGTGTGCCACATTTCATTCAAATCCATCCAGTACTTTTTACGTGATTTATATTTATTATTTTAGGGGTTGTTTCAACCCTTAAATGTAAAATGAATTCAATATAGGGTATATATTCAAAGGTAATACTAATACAAACGAATGATACAAATTTGTTTTTATTTCGTTAAGTTAATTTTTAGAAATGCATTTTTTAATTAAAAAAAAACTATTTTGGTCACAGTAGGACAACCGAAATGATTTTAGACAAATGAACAGTGATTTGGTGTTGTTTCAGGAACAATACCGGGAAATATGTGACAAGAGTTACGAAACACTCTGTATATAATGTAATTTAGATATTTGATAATTTAATTTAGATATTTGATATTATTTATTGTCTTATTTTTGAGGGTATAATTAATCCTACACCTTTATTAAAAAAAATATTTCTAAAATAAGTACGCCTATAGTAATCAAATGTAGGGGAAGAAATGAGTTGCTGTGAGCTTCCCTAGTTCAGATTTAATGTAATGAAACAATTAAAATGAATTGATTAAATGAACTCTAACCAGCCTCATATTTAAATTAATATTGCCCCACTCTAAGTTTAAAATTAACCCACAGATTGAACACAAATAATCTAAACAAGCCACAGATTCGTTTCACCTTATACTAATGCGTATCATGTACCTGGTATTATTGGTTGTATTAACTGGAAGAGTTTTTCCTCGCTATTTATGATTAAACATGGCCGCCAGTCCACAATTACGTTGATCAATATTAGAGGCAAGCCCGTCCCAACTCTGATTAGAAATTTATTTAATTTTCCTCCTTCAGACTCACCCCTCCCCCAACCACCCAGTCTACCTATCCAGTTACACGAGACAGTTTTGAGTTCCCCACAAATGAGGGAAATTATGTTTGTAAAATCAAAACGGAATTGGTGAAATTATATTTTGTCGGTATGTTGGTAACTGTTACTGTTCGTACACGGGTTGAACTTACGCCGTAGGGTGCCTGTGTTAATTGAAGCACTTATAAGACGAACTAAACGGTAAATGATAAACAGCTGACACTGTAAACAGAGGTGGAACTTGTAAGAACAATTTTTGATTTTTTTTCATTTTTGGGTTCTATTTTTAGTAATAACTAAATATTTATTTGTTTTTTTATTTTAACGAAATATTAAATGCAATTAGCTCTAAATAATTGAAAGCATTTGGAGTAAACATAACTTTTACAATAATTATAACATTTTTGTACTTATGAAGAAATTTTACAACACAATTTTAAAAATAAGTTGCCTTAAAATATCATTAACAAGAAAACTAAACTAATTACTCGTTTGTGCGTTTTCAGAAACAAACCACGTGCGGAAAGTACTCTTGTTTGTATGGAAAACAATCACTAATTGTTTCCACCATTAGTGCTTGAATAATAAATAATCGTATGGGATAGTTATCATGATAAACAGCTAATGGCCTAGGTATTTTCCATTAGCAGCAGGCATTATAGTGATTTTTAAATGTCACCTAAGTTTCGACAAAACATTTAGACCTATATAATTTAAATCTCTGATAATAATTTTTAGTAAGATAAGGTATGCGTCTGCCTGCGTGTCCTATTATTTTTAAAGCAATCAGCATGAAATGTTTTATAGTAGGAAAGTCAAAAGTGAAAGACGTTTTTATTTCGTTATTAGATTGCGGTCGGAAGCCTAACCTCCGATTAGGAGAAAAGACCAAAACAGCTCGATTCAAATTTCTCTGGATAGAAGTCATGAATAAAGAAAAAAAGAAAAAAGAAACCAAAGTCTTCCACTATCATAGTTTTAAAGAAATGTTCGTTTCTTTATCCGCGTGTCGCCGTTAATCTTAGTTATTTTTAAAGGTAATGATTTGAAATTTGGCAGAACTTGCTTGCCCGCACCTAGCCTTAGAGCCAAAAGTGAACAATATTTGTTTCTATACCTTGTACAAAATTCCTATCATCCACACAAAACCGTGGCCCTACAGCGCATGCGTAATCGCCGATACTTTCACGAACAATTATATCACAATTTCCGTGAAAATATCTTAGTATACAATAATAAATCTGTTTGCATTTGCTTTGCCACGAGCTGTCACGGGGTTTCATGATCGAAGCTAGCAGGAGGCGGAGCGTTTATAATCTATATATTTAAACTATATCTATATACAATAAGAAACACTGAAGCCCCAACCACAAGTTCGGTGAATAAAACTACAAAAATAAAATGAAACACATTTATTGATATAGCTATTCTAGTTCCCTGATGTACATTTCAGTAACCAAGTTACCATCATCGGAGGGTTCTAAATCTAAACTAAACCTAAAAAGTATGAAACATAAACTAAACAGACCAATACTCCTCCTTTCCCCACCTTAGGTAGATCAACCAATCATGAGTGACCACGTCAAGGACATTCCAAAAAGCCAGATAGAAGCGGCTAACGGTACTTGTCCCTGTCCTTGGGAATGTACCTTCGATATCAGAAGTGAACAAAATATCGAATTTGATATTTACAGGAAACCCACTAACAATAACAGGTTTATACGTAATAATTCTAACCATTGCATTCAACATAAATTAGCTGCTTTTAATGGCTTGATAGACAGAGCCATTAAAGTGCCTTTAACTCAAAACCGTTTTTTAAAAGAAATTAACCAAATTAAAGATATAGCGGTGTTTAACGGTTTTGAGCCTAAAGTTGTTGACAATATCCTTAGGAAACAGAGACTAAAGCATGACAGATTAAATACTACGACTCTCCAACCGGTCATGAGTAAAGTTAGATTTTGCAGTTTACCTTATGATTCAGCCCTCACCAAGGGTTTGGGATCTATCTTTAAAAATTTTGATATCAAGATTGCTTATAAAAGTCAATACAACCTTAGCAGTTTACTAGGCAATCCTAAAGATAAAATTCCGACGTTGGAGAAGTCCGGTATTTATGAAGTTAGTTGTAACGATTGTAACAAGGTTTATCTAGGCCAAACAAGGAGAAAAGTTTGTACTAGATTTAAAGAACATATAGCTCATATAAAATACGATAGGCCTGAGAAATCTAGTGTAGCCGAGCACATCCTTCAAACCAACCATGAATTGGGAATACAAAATGTTAAACTGGTTAAGAGCGTGACCTCCAATAAATTGTTAAGCAGCTATGAAAGTATGTTCATTGCTAAAACCGATAGCGAATTACTTCTAAACTCAGATAAAGGTCCTATTCCTAATTCATGTTTGTTTTCTTTGTTGAAACCTAGGTAAAACCTTGCCATTTATCAGCCGCAGTATTTTGCTGTTTCTATTGTATCTATATATTATTCGTATGTAAGTCTTTTTGCTTATTTATTGTTTAGTTTGTTTTATATAATTTTCTTATTTTATCCGTTGAAGATATGTATTATCTTAATTTGTGGATTAGTTAATTTTATATTATTTTCTAACTTTATCCGTTGATTATAATGTATTATTCGTTATTTTAATAAGTTGTAAGACATATGTACACTTTTTTCTAGTAGTTTAAGAAGTCTTATTTTATCGATGTAACACGCTCCATTTCTCAACCTTGGGCCATTCCCAAGGACAGGGACAAGTACCGTTAGCCGCTTCTACCTGGCTTTTTGGAATGTCCTTGACGTGGTCACTCATGATTGGTTGATCTACCTAAGGTGGGGAAAGGAGGAGTATTGGTCTGTTTAGTTTATGTTTCATACTTTTTAGGTTTAGTTTAGATTTAGAACCCTCCGATGATGGTAACTTGGTTACTGAAATGTACATCAGGGAACTAGAATAGCTATATCAATAAATGTGTTTCATTTTATTTTTGTAGTTTTATTCACCGAACTTGTGGTTGGGGCTTCAGTGTTTCTTATTGTTTAAATTCACCACAGTGCTCATTGAACATCTATATATCTATATATATAAAAGCCAAAACCCACTGACTCACTGATCACGATTTCTCAAAAACTACCGAACGGATTGGAATGAAATTTGGTATGTAGCTTCGTCTAGGGCCATAGGTGCTCACTAAGAAAGGGTTTGAAAAAATTCGAAATTTTAGGGGGGGGTTTGGGGGGATCAAAGTTATTAAAAAACGACTTCTTAAAAACTACCGATTGGATTGGAATGAAATTTGGTATGTAGCTTCCTCTAGGGCCATAAGTGTTCACTAAAAAAGGGTTTTAAAAATTGGAAATTTTAGGGGAGGTTGGGGGGTAAAAATGACTAAATCACGATTTCTCCAAAATTACCGAACAGATTGGAATGAAATTTGGTTTGTAGCTTCCTCTAGGGCCATAGGCACTCGCTAAAGAAAGGGTTTAAAAAAGTTCGAAATTTTAGGGGGGGTTTGGGGGGATCAAAGTTATTAAATCACGATTTCTTAAAAACTACTGAACGGATTGAAATGAAATTTGGTATGTAGCTTCCTCTAGGGCCATAGGCGCTCGCTAAGAAAGGGTTTAAAAAATTTCGAAATTTTAGGAGGGGTTTGGGGGGATCAAAGTTACTAAAATCATAATTTCAGATCTTTTATTATTATGACAATAGTACTTTTATTTTTTAAGATCTATATATATAAAAGCCAAATACCACTCACTGAATGAACACTTAAAAAGAATACAATTACTTTAAAAAGACTGAAAATACCAACCACCACGGGCAACGCCGTACAGGTCAGCTAGTACTTCTATAAGGTACAAAATCTTCACCGGTACTAGATTAAATTGTCCAGTATTAAAGTTTTTAGATTGATAAAATATCAAAACAAATTTATAAATTAGTTGCTGCGCCTGAAAAGCCACTACTAATTCCAAATGTGAAATTGAAATAGGCTGCACGAGACAAAGCCAAGTTAATTATATTGTTCAACTAAACTGTTTCACACAATAACAAAATGTAAAACAGAGTTAAACACATTCCAACCAGGGTTGGGTCGCCACTTTATATAACCCTTTGAAGGGCGAAGCTTGGACAAAGGGCATTGCAAAAAAACAACCTACAAACATAGGGTAGTTTTGAATACGTCGTTTTTTTGCCGTCTCTTTATATGTTTAACAAGCAATGAATAAACAACAAGGGGGCCTGAAAAGTGGTCAAGCAACAAATTAGGGATGCTCAATTAGACAGCATAATGTAAGCAAAACGGGGTCGTAAGGCGCTGTTACAAAGGTCGTGTGTGGTGAGCTATTTTCGTGCATGTAGCTTCACTGAACATTCAGGAAAAATTTTAAGTCCTTATGACAATAGGTAAAAACGCGAAGAAATAACTACAATGTGTTAAAAAGACGAATGGGTTTGTACGTAGCAATTTAACTAAAAAACTGTTTGACCGAATTGCTGTAATAAC
Source organism: Philaenus spumarius (assembly GCA_018207615.1). NCBI lineage: Eukaryota > Metazoa > Arthropoda > Insecta > Hemiptera > Aphrophoridae > Philaenus > Philaenus spumarius. Next base: position 8,337 of record JAGFPH010007269.1, on the reverse strand, counting down.
AGCATACGTACCCACAATATTGTTGTGTTTACTGTGTTGGTATAAGATGCCGCCGGGTTGAACAAACAACTTTTTAGACACAACTTAACTATTATCCTTCATCTGATTGTTTTGACAGTTAAGCCATCCAATTGCCTATTAAAAGGGCTACAGAAAAGGTATCTTGAACTTTTTCTTTATAATGTACGGTTTTTGAGTAATTCGGTTTTGAATTTTTAAAACAGCCGCCATTTTGAAACGTTTCATTGGATATAATCGCTTTTTGTTCTTACATTCGTTCTTGTTTAGGTTAAACTTCATGCCAAGTTTAAACTCAATCGGTCAATCCGATCTCTGGATACGCCTTCTTTTGTAAAAGAAACAAAATAAATTATTTTTGATTTTCTCTTGATTTTGACTCATAGAACTATGCCCTAAAGTTTGGCACTTTACTTATGGGACACCCTGTATACTGGTTAGTACGCTTTTATGTAAAAAAAGTAGAGGGTTTCAATGAAGATAACATATGCTCATTGTCCAAAGAGTCAAAAGAGACTGCTGAGCTTATCATGAAGTGCAAGGCTTTGGTAAGAAGGTGTAAGCCTGCGTTGTGAGTGCCAGAGCTCCTGAGTATAATAGTTCCAGCTTTGAAATCCTAGGGGTAAACAAAATGATAAGTTTTGATCTACTAGGGCAACAGCACACCAGACCACAAATTGGCGAAGTGCTTCAAACCTAAATAATATTTCACGATGCGTTGACGGGAAGAATCACATCCTCTGTGTGATTTCTTCGGATCAACGGCATCCACAGAAGGAACGCATCTTTCACTTAGGTTCGTAATTTATGTACCTAGCTTCCTGTTCTACCACAAATTCTCAACTGGATGTAAATCTGACAACAATACACTCAGCAAGACTGTTGGTGTACATATGTAGGACTACCTTGATTTGCTCTTCTAATATTTCTTAAACTAGGTATTATATCTGGAGCTTAGTAGTACGACACTCCAATACCTGAAGAAACCAGTTTGTCCTTTAAAGCATGTTTTACAAGAACAAAAGTGGCTGGATGTGCATTCAGAACAAAATTTTACAGTAAAATTTTATTTATACTATTTAGCTAACGTCAAAAGCTGTCAAAAGGTTATAACAACAATTTTTAATAAATAACACATTGTGTGTATTGAAAATCAATACCAACATCAAGTTACGACAGTTCACCCCACAAAGAAAAGCTAATACATAACGAACAAAAACATATAGTCAAAAGTTGAGGGGTTTGGTTACTTTTGCAGCATAGGGCACAAAGTGCAGTGCACTAAAGACAGCAAAATGTGTACATAAAATTCCGCCACAACCACATCAAAATTTGAAAATCCCATCCTCCAAAAAAAGCTTTCCATGCTGGACCACCTTTCCCAAAATGTTTACCAAAAATCCCCCCGCCCCCAACAAGATTTGACAAGCTCCTCCCACCAGAAAACCGCATGGACATCCCTTCTTCCAGAAGTTTAAAGCAAAACCAACTTTCTTTTTAACGCATTTACTGGTCTGGTATTTAAGGTATGTTTAAAACTTTGGGAATATACATGGTAGAATATTTTGGGTGATAGGAGGAACTTTGTGGACATATTTAGGGGAAAAGTTGACCCGGCATAGACAGTTTTGTTTTTGAGAGGGAGATACTTTCAAATTTTAGTGTGATTGAGGAGAAATTATTTCGGTACACATTTTTGATAGGGGACCCTTCAGTCCCTTCCTGCAGTATCCAAACCTGTCAACAACTTAAAAACTATTACAGATAGAAAAATACAACTTTCAGGATAGGCTGTTGGAACTCACAGTGGGAGCCAGTTAAAGGTCCCAAATAATGTGAGCTACTTAAAAGTAGTGTATTAAGAAAAGGAAACAAACTGAAATCACAACAGAAAAATAAGACTCCATATTTATAGTAAGGTCTAGGTTTTCGAGCTGTGGGCAAACTCTTTGGGTGAGTAGGCTTGTCAGTTGAACCCGCTCCCAGTTTCAAGCGGAAACTTTCACACAAAGTTACGAACTTGCTCCAATTATGAAGATCATCATACGATAACTAAATGTTTTTGTTCAAATTGTGGAAAAAGAACTACCAACACTTCTAGATGGATCAATAACATTATTTAACAACAATAGAAAACAAGAATCGTTTAGTAAGGGGTGGATCATTATCTCACAATTCCATCGCCAAAATGCACATTTCTCGCACAACACTTGTTATAAAATAAAGTCGGTATTGAATGCGTGCGATATTGGCGTACCTAAAGCAGTCGTATATTGCTTAGCACGTGGTCTACATTAAAATGAAGCAAACTCATTGGGTATTCATCGCCCGACGTACCATCACCGTGACGAGAGTGTCATTAAACTAAGTCCGCGACACTTTCTTTAAGTACGGATCCAACTTAACTTATTATCCCGGATACAAACCACTCGCTACATTTTCTAAACAGGATTTCATTTAAACTTGTTAGTATGTAGCAAATGGCTTTAGCAACTTAATAATGGAGGCGAAGACGTAAACTTTACAAAGATGTGATTACAAAGTTTCCTTTTCTTGATTCCGTTCATGAACGAATTTTCTAATTCCATTAATCGCGTACGGGAAGTTGAGTTCAGTACCCAAGGGAACTGCTGACTTGAACAAACTCGGTATTAGAAATAAGTCGTGTTACTTTCGCAGTGCTAAGTGTCCAAGTAAGTAAATAAAATTTAACGTATACAATTTTGAAAGTGTCATTAGAAAGTCATTTTGTTAGCTCATAACATAAGAATTGAGCTTACAAGAGATGACCACACCAAAGCACATTCCTCGCAAGAACAGTCGGGTTGTACTAAACTGGTCCGATGGTCAAAGGTATTTTTGATCCGCAGAGAAGAATCGGGGTAAACAGGGACGCTAACCAACATCCTTCAACCAATGGATTTTTCCTAATTTCTGTCTGTAAGTTCTCTTGTTCTCTTACATTCGCAGCGCAGTGTAGTGCTCGTAGAAAAGTGTACTCTTAGAAAAAAATTGGATCTGCGTCGGACCAGACGGTGGAAGTCATACTTCTTTGGCCATCCAATGGTATAGACAGATAGACCTACTATTGATTGAATATATTTGGGGGAAAACTAGTCGTAACTTAGAGTAGCCCTACTGTTTTGTAGATGATAGCCTATTCTTTTATAAAAACACTAACCAACACTGAAGGCATATTTTAAAATTAATATCCCATTTCTTCCTTCTTTGTTACATACGCTTATGAATACTATCGTCGCATCTGTTTGGTTCGTCACAGTTAATCTGGGGACCATGATCAGTGCTCACTTACTACACCCAACAAAATGAATGAGCTCCAGAAGTTTCTGCATATCGTCGTGAATCACCCTGCATACAAATGTTTAATGACTGCCGAAAACGTGTTCAAGGGACCATGATCAGTGCTCACTTACTACACCCAACAGAATTAATATTGCATTGTCATAAGTCCTTGATAAGTGTGCAAAGTTTCAAATCAATCTGACGTTTTGAAGGGGGTGAACATCACGTCGTGTTCTGGGGAACATGATCAGTGCTCACTTACTACCCAACAAAATTAATATTTCATTGTCATCGGTCCTTCATAAGTTTGCAAAGTTTCAAATCAATCCGACGTTTTGAAGGGGGTGAAAATCACGTCGTGTTCTGGGAACCATGATCAGTGCCCACTTACTACACCCAACAAAATTAATATTGCATTGTCATCGGTCCTTCATAAGTGTGCAAAGTTTCAAATCAATCAGATGTTTTGAAGGAGGTGAAAATCACGTCGTGTCCTGGGAACCATGATCAGTGCCCACTTACTACACCCAACAAAATTAATATTGCATTGTCATCGGTCCTTCATAAGTGTGCAAAGTTTCAAATCAATCAGATGTTTTGAAGGAGGTGAAAATCACGTCGTGTTCTGGGGACCATGATCAGTGCTCACTTACTACACCCAACAAAATTAATATTGCATTGCCATAGGTCCTTGATAAGTGTGCAAAGTTTCAAATCAATCCGACGTTTTGAAGGGGGTGAAAATCACGTCGTGTTCTGGGGACCATGATCATTGCTCACTTACTACACCCAACAAAATTAATATTGCATTGTCATCGGTCCTTGATAAGTGTGCAAAGTTTCAAATCAATCCGACGTTTTGCAGTATAGGGAAGTATACGAATATAATAAGAAAGGTATAAAAAGGCACTTTCCTGATTTTACTCCTAACGCGTGACGCGGTTTCTCGACCGACACCCCATCCCGATTACAACGGGCGCAAAGAATTATAACTTCAAAAACTTGAGCAAAATAGGAGAAGGCATCTTCCTTCTCTTCCGAAATGTGCTGCAGATATCTAGGGTATTGTTTTAAAAGAGGACAGAAACTCTTAAAAAATTGTATATAGATTCAGGGTAACAAAAGTAACGAAACTGTTAACTGGTATATCATAGTATACTGTAAGTAATATTATAAGTAAAATAATACATATTAATTAACTGTACTTTTGTAATCATTTATAAGTTATTAACATTAGTTAAGTTATTTTATGTAACAAAAATGGAAGCATAAAAAACAAAACAAAAATAGCTTGAAGTCCTAACTTATAGTTTTCAGTCTCAATATGTTTAAGTGCATTCAAGGCGGTCCTCTTCCAACATAGTAAGACCATTGTATTTGGATAACCTAATAGAACTCCGATCCAATGCAATATTTTGTTCCACTGGAAATTCGACTTTTTTGGCGCTATCTATTGGGGAAACGAAGGAAGCTGGTTGGAAACACCAATGCTTACAATGCTTTCTCCCTAGCGCTACCTCTTGGCGCGATCATGTACTATTTTCGCGAACACCTTTTTTCCGGCACAAAACCCCCGTATGGATGCAAGATCTATTTATTATTCATGATCTATGGTAAGACCCAAGACCTAACCTAACCAATTCAATTATTTATTTAATTATTTTAAATGTCATATTGCTTTAATTCTGGGTAGAACTATCTTAAGTTGAAACTTTGATTTGATATGGTACCGTCGGACCAGTTTCACCCACACACACTAATCACAGGCAGACAAACGGTGACCTACTTACAACTACCTTCAAACCACCCGTATGGTCACCTACTGGGCTTAGGCTTGGGCATTGTCGTTCAGTTTACTGAAGTAGTTCAGTGAATCTCCTTCAGTGAAAGGAACTAGTTCACCATTGTAGTTCAGTAGTTCAGAAGGTATTGAATGAGATGTAGTGAGTGAGTTATGACGTAATACAAAGCATTGAATGATTTTCAAACTACTGACATCAGCATAGTAATACTAAAATACAATATGTACCACTAAGCTACACAATATTATTACATATAAATTTGTTTTTACGAATTTCATGAAATGATATGATGTTTTATAAATCTTTTTATATGTTACTGTTTTATTTTCTTATCCACTATTCAGGCTTAGGGTTGACAATCCATGTAAATGGAATAATTTCACTTTATAAGTATGTAATAACAGTTAAATTACCATGTATTATAATACTGTATACCTTGTTTTTAAAGTGGAACGATAGTGATATATAAAAACTAAAATTATTAATGTTTTACAACATCTTGGAATTTTACATGGATTATAATCACCTTTAAGAATATTCAGTGCACAGTCAATAAACAACACAACAAGACATAAAAGTTTAAAGAAAGTCAATCAAATACACACACTAAGTTAAATAAAATACACGCATATTATGAGTTACTTATTAAAGTTAAAATAAAATTATAAATATTTCTTAAAATGGTCTTTCGGTAAAAAAAAACTACGATCACTTTATAAATAAAAACATTAATGGAAAGTAAATTAAACTAACAAACTAATACACGTATTAGTTTAATATACATTCAACACTAATAAAATATAAACTGCAAGGACAATGTATATTAACAGATATATTTGTTCTTTACTTTAACCACGCAATCAAATCAATTGAACGTAGTAAAACACGGGCATCGACTGTCTGGTGTCTACTGAGACTGAGATAGTGAGATGTTAAGAAACAACTCCTTCATTTGGCACATATCCAAAAGATATGAGAGCCGGAATGTAAGCCGGAAGTTTGGTGAGTTAGTGGACTACTGGACTACTGAACTAAAACCCTTACGCTTCACATATCACCGGATGTAAAGAAATAAAACAAGTGAGCCCTTCAGTTAGTGAACTATTGAACTAGTGAACTACAATCTTGTGGATCTCTGAAGTACTTCATTCGGCTCAGTCGAAGTGAGCCGATCTTCTGAACGGCTCCTTCATGAGTTACACAAGTCTAACTGGGCTTCACTTTATAAACTTTAAATTATTTTATTTTATATTAGAAAATAAAATCTATAATATATTTATATTCTACACATAACTACAAGAACAATGAGACTAGACAACGTATAATTTGAGTATTATTACGTTCACAATTGCGTAGTTGCGCACATGCCAGGAAAAATGCGAAAAGAGGAAGAACAGTTACTGGTCTGGACGATTTTGAAAAGGCAAATTCCACAAGCGCCCCTAAAAGTTAATTTTGGTGGTGGTGGTTTTTTTAACAAGTTTCAAAGGTAAATACAAGTCGAGTTTATTAATTTAAAGGTTTTTAAAACTAAAACCTTTAATACAAGTTATGAGTCAGCCCCGTTTTAAGTTGACAACTTCAAACTTAACAATTTTAGTTTTTGTATTTTCATATTTTATTATCACTGAACGGGTTTATTCTGAGAAGCCGACAGCCTAACATTGCTAATGATAAACTTTCAACTAATTTCCAGCTTATGCACGCTTTCAAAGTTTTCCATCATTAAAACATCTAAAATTTCGGGGAAATGATAGATAGCACATATCTAAAAAAGTTACATGACAATGTACGTTGAGTAGGTTACTACATTTTAGGGCTATCAAAGCACAACGTTTATAATGTTAATATGCTTATTTTCTGTGCGCTTCTTTTTTCCAAGGCTCAAAGGTAATTATGCATTGCATCGTGCGCCCATAATGTAGGATGTATTCATATTGTGAAAGTTTTTTTTTTTTTTTTTGGTGTTTAACGTCCTACTGTTTTGCACTTAAGGCTAATGAAGACGGGACCTACAGTTTTACGTGGAATCCGAACCACAGCCAACGATGTCTGTTAAGAAACCATTTAGAAAATTATTCGGGGTCAATGGGAATTGAACCCGGAACCTTTCCATTGATGGTTGCCATGACGATTGATAAAGCAATGACGCTTTAACAATCACGGCCACCGTGGCTACCATATTGTGAAAGTACACATTAAACTGAGTCCTATAAACACAAACCATTTCTGCGACAGGCATGTTGTAGAAATTAGAAGAGGAAGAAAACTATCAAAATGCAGATTAAGTTTAGCCATTTTAGTTATGTCTCTCTATTATATAAACAAGTTTTTCTACTTCTTCTTCTCATAATTATAAAGTAATAAGAATAAAATAAATACGTAACCAATAAGCGACCACTGCCAAGGGAACCAGCTTCACCAGTCTTGAGAACGAAGTACTGAGCCTAGAACTGCGGGAGAATTGGCCGGACAAGTGCCGAAGCGGCAAACCACGCCACAGAGAAGGGGGGCAAAAGGAGAGTAGCTGACGTTAGTGGGGGAGTTGCGCCGACCGCCAGGCTGTTTCACCAGGAATAAATTCATTTAATTTGTAATTCAATAATCTGTTCTACTTTACAAACACCTGCATCAACACAGCGTACACGAAAATTCGTTCGCGGAAAAGAGGCTAGACTCGGCTAGAACCTCCACCGTAGTCTCTCTAACCAAAGTCCCATCGGGAAGAGATCTGTGCTTGCACAAGCGGCTACGGACACCCGAAACAATTACACGCCCTTCAGGCAACACTTGCGGTCCTTTTTAGGGCCGACCTACACAACTAAGCAGTGTTCTAGACTTCGGTCTAGGGAATATACGATACATAGTATATAATAACACGTTATTATAATTATTATAATATTAATATAGTATAATAAAGTTTTAATATAGAGAGGTGGGGTGGGGGTTGGCGAGCGGAGCGAGCAGGGGGCAAAGCCCCCTAGTTTGTATTAAAGAAAATAAATTAAACAGTTCACTGACAACAACAAAATAAATTATAACGAACATAAACAAATATAAGACACAAAACGATAGAACATGTTTATTTATCTTAATTAACTTTGAATAGTAACAATTCAGCACTGAAATCAATAAAACGAAATTTGATGGAAACTAACAAGAAAAGGAACATGAATAGTGACAACGTTGTCAAATTGAACAGAATTGCAACCCC
>JAGFPH010007268.1:22819-62173 GCA_018207615.1 Philaenus spumarius | reverse complement strand
CTTGGTAGTGTTAAAATAATCAAATTTCAGACTAAACCAATATGACCAACGATTTATATTAATTACAGTTTTTAACCAAAGTACCGCGACTGCTTTCTTTAATTGTTTTATTCTGTCCAGGTTTCAGTTGCTATTTTAAATATTGTTTCCTTATTTTATGAATAATTGCAATCATTCACCTTATTAGAAACAGTTGAGCTCTACGGAAATACTATGCACACCTGTATATTGGATACATTTTTCTCATAGATATAACTTAATATTTAATACGGCTTAAATAAAACTAACAATCCGTTTTATAAAATAGGTCTGGAAAGGTAAAACAAATGTTTACAACAGAACATAAGACATTAAAGACATGACAGTTATATACAAATGATTTCAAATGCCTGTGTTCTAATACATTATTGGCTGACGAACAGTCAAGCTTCTACAATGAGTAGTACGTATAATGTGGGAATTATAAGTGTAATACTTTACTTAAACACAATTATTTGTCTTTTCCATCTCAAACATTATTTATGAATCATTTTTAAAAACTCGTAGATTCGATTAAATGAGATTAGTTTGGGGCGGATTCATACAATGGAAGAGATCTCTTGCACGTCTACCTTAGGTTTATTGTTTCCCTTGTTAAAATCCGCTACCCATTGTGAGGTCCAGGATTTTCCTTACCAAATTCGTGTCGTCTTCGCCCACTGGTTGCTGGATACCTTCAGCGTCTGTGCTCCATCATCTCGCAATCAAAAGAGACGTGTCTTTCAGCCCTTAAACAGTTTTGGTTACCGTCAAAGACTCCTAGGTGTTTCTTGAAGTGATCGTGTTTCTTCTCAACTGTTGTTGGTTAATCAGGGACTTAGATTAGTGTTTCGCCCCATGATTAGTCGTTTACTTTGTGCGTGCCCGGATATTTTACTCCGTCTCAGGCCTCTTATTTTCTGGCCTAGTAGTTCACTGTACTGTGCTCACTACCAAGGTGACGCAGCTTTTCCCAGTTCAGTTCTTACCAAGTTCAACGGGCAACCTGTTGAGAGTAACCACATATAAAAGAACTGTGTTTCTCCACATAGTTTCTTTTATCTGTGGAGTAACCCATTTCCCCTGAGTCCTTACCGTTTGCTCGGCAACCTTTCTCAGTTGTATAGATAAAAGTGTGTATAGTGTGTTAACTTACAGATGTTGATGTTAACACCTTTTAGCAGGCTAGTGGGTTCTCAATCTACATGATCTTTTCTCTGAACGAATAGTTATTAGATGTTGTTCATAACAATCGGGGTATTTTATTTATTTATCTCTAGATTTTATATTTAAAATAGGAAATATAACTGTATGTTTAGGATACCAACCCATATTTTTTTAACATATTGGCTTTAAGAATAGCGGTTCGAAACATTCTCTAATGTGTTCCTGATGCTAAAGTGAACCATTATTTTTGTGAGGAATAGGGCCTTCACGTTGAACCTACAGTCTGATTTAAATTAGAACCGTTCTTGATGGCGAGCGGTTGACAGAGTGGATAGGCCGCGCTGTTGCCAAATCTACGCATCGCTGTATTGCCAACGAACGGACTTCTCATAAAAATGTAAACGCTGCTTTACAACGTTGCATATGGTTACTATGACAACCGCTGGGAAGGTAATCGGTGGTTGGCTCTTGGAGTAGGAAGCCCCTATCGCTCACCTTCCCCGCCCGTGTCAGCCAAGACTGTTCTACTTTAAATCAAACTATAGGTTGAGGTTGAACCTTCATAAACATTCAAACTTTTAAACCCATTTGTTTAGATATCTTAAACGATTTAACAGCATGGCCTAAACTTGAACTGAGCTATTTTGCAGGCAGTCACGTCCTTGCAATTCGCCCGGCCGGGCGTACCAAAAAGAAGAACAAGAACATTATCGCGAACTAAGTTGAGTTTGAAGCTAATTGTGAAAGTATAAACAAGATGACGACTGGCGTACAAGTGTGTCGACTTCAGGCACTAGGATAGAGACAGTACTATTGTATCGAAGGGTACATCAAGTGCCATTGAATGTCATGACTGGACGTTTTGATCAACAATAACCAGACTTTCCCCTGTCTTAGTTTTATTGGCTCATTTAATTTTATATTTTAGTTGTATTATTTTTGACTAAGTGAAATTAAAGACGTATAAATCTTTCTCATCAAAGTAATTTAAAGTCTAGTTAAGTTTATGGATTTGTCTGCCGTGACTTCCATATTCTAATTCGAGCCTTTATTGTTTGTTATCAGTTTTCATTTTTTAAAGTAATCAGAGCTGGGAAATGTTAACGGTTTCCTCGAAATTTTTAAATAAAAAGTTTAATATTTTTATTATTATGGGTATATTTATTATTATAGTATACATTAAACTAAATGGTAAAATCTAGTTTCATGTTTACTAATATAAACAGAGATATATTTAGTGTACTAGAGCTCTATACCTGGCACATTTTGACGAATTTTGTGTTGCAAAAATGCTTGTTTAGCGAAATTTGAAAAAAATTAAAAATTGTTATTTTTACAGGGGACATTTGCAAAACGATTACCATAAACTTCGTCGTAACAGCTGATCTTAAAATGCTAGATGATATTCTGGTTTAAAACTTCCTTCATAATTCAACTCTAATATAACAGATAAAACATCTGATTAAATGACTAATACATAACCACAATTGTTTTTACTTTCTCACTATACTATATTATAGAGAAAGTATAGTGATCGCAAAAAAATCGATGTTGAGATTTTTGTGGAAATATCCGTTTTGGGACAACCTGAGTCCAAAAACGTGTTTTTTACAAAATGTCTGTCTGTCTGTATGTGTGTATGTATACAAAGCTAGAGAGAAAACTATTCGATTGATTTTGAACAAATTTTTATCAAACATGTCAATTAGGGACGAAAAAGGTTTTGAATTTTTTTGAAAAACAGCCCCATTTAGTCAAAAAACCCCCAAAAATCAGTTATTATTTTTTAATAAAAAAACGGCTCTAACGATTTTGTATTTGTAGCCCTTAATGTACCCTAACACATGCAAAAATCGCATCTTTCTAAAAATTCTCGTTTAGCTAATAGTAATAACTGATTTTTAGGGATTTTTTGGCCAAAAAGGGGGTTGTTTTTCAAAATTTTTAAATTTTTTTCGTGCATCTATACAGGCCTAATTGACATGTTTGATGCAAATTTGTTCTAAATCAATTGAATAGTTTTCTCTCTAGCTATTAATGTTTATTAGTTACTCTCCTAAGAATGTATCCCCTCTCCTACTTTAATACAATTAATTATGAAGTCACAGAATCTGTTTAATAATTTAAATATGTTTATGAGAAAGTATGTGCCAGTTTCTGGTACCGTTTATTACTTATACGTACACAAAATAATAAAATAGATAATATAAATCATTATAAATGCGCAAAATCACTAGGAAGCTATGAGATGAGGTACTAAACATTAAACAAGCCATTAAACAAAATGCACTTCAAACAAGGTAGATTCTACACTAACAGCTAGAACTGTCTAAAACATTCTAGTTTTGTATATTATTATGAAACTGTGTATTATACATCAGACTACTTCAAGTCATCAGTGCACAGGAAGTAGGATCGATGACCATGACATACATTTGGGAATCGGAATGTTCATGATTGACATCACAACATACATTGCATCTCCATTAGATATTTGCAACAGAATTACTTAATTCCCTAAACAGTTTCGGTAGAACGGTTCACGAAATGACGGGGAATTATCTAAATTTTACCGCGATGAGGTGCAAGAAGTTGCCGAAAACTATGCGAGAGTCTGCGGAGTTTAATGCGTGAAGTTATTCCACACCGAGGTACAATGGTCGGCCTAGAAACACGGTTTGGAATCCTTCATTGTCACCGTGATGGAAAAACTGCGGAGTGAAATCTCAGACGACTGATGGAACGGTTTTGGTACCGCGCGATCACCTGAGGGGTTTAAGGTAAGGTTAGTTTGAAATACTTAAATTTTTGTAGATTTTGCACTTCCTTGAGAAGGTCCTCATAAACGGATTGAGTCCTCTGAGTTAAAACTATTAATGACACAAGTGTTTCACTTTCGTTTTTAAAACTATTTATACATTTCTTATTTTTAAAATAAAAATATCCCTACTTTTCTGTACTATAAATTCATTAAAATAAGTTTACAATTTTAAATTGTTTATGAAATAAATGAGTAAACCATAATTGTGTAAGTGAAAGTGATTTATGGTTTGACATTAATTAATTACAACAGGATACACACAACTGTGACGGTCAAATTTGATAAAAGCAGTTTTAGTATTGAAATTGCAGAAATTATACACAAAAAACGCATACAATATTTTAGAAAGAGATCAGAACTTTTCTAATAATGTTAAAACAAAACAGTTTTAATCACAGAGTTGGAATACTTTTATCATTATAATAAAATACTCAGACAAATAAAATGGATTCGATAATTTCTAAGGTCATTCAAAACTACTTTTTACTTTGTTTAATGGCTTTCTTTATAAATCTATATTATTATTATTACTACAGGAAAAAGCAAAGAAAATTATTAAGTGTTAGTGTGTGTTTTTAAATGTCATTAGTATGTCACACACAGTGTACAATTCTCACAAAAATACAATTATAATTTAATTGTAGCTCAAATGTTACTGAAGATGACGACTTTGTCGTTGAAACGCGTTTAACGATTAAACGTATTTTTGTGAGGATTGTGTGCTGTGTTTTTATTCTTAGAAATAATGTTTTCCCACAAGCTCGATTATATGTATATCTTTAGTATTAAAAAATATTGTGCAAAATGCCAAGATATTCTATCGAAATTAATTTTAGTACCATCGAAAATTAGGTTTTAAAATGTATTATTAAAATGTATTTATAATTTGGTTATTTTAAACTTTGTGGATGCAATAAGTCAAATATGGTAGTGTTGAAGCATATAAAATATTGGCTTTTTTAAGGAAATATCATTATAAATACTATATTATTAAATTATCATCTTATAAGTAAGATTATGTAAATATGAGTATAAAAATAAATATTAAATTTCTACGTTAAGGCATTAGAACTCTCTTACTAAACTTATTTTTTATAAATAAATAATATTGAGCTTGACTTGTTTAAGGTATACTTGATATAGGCTAATACATCTTAAACACAGAATCTTACAACTAACATAACGTTCTCCCTCTCTATACCTCCCTCGAACGTCTTACTTTATCATAAATATAGTATATAAATATACTGTAGGCCTGCGAATCAATAACAAAAACCGAGGTCAAGGGTAAAATAAAAAGCTTGTTATGGAATATCACATAAATAAACTTGAACAAATTAATGAAATTAGTCAGCCCGGTTGGTTGCCGCCAAATCGAGCTTAACGCGGCAGCCGTTAGGCAGCGCTGTCTGTGCTGTGACTCATCAATCCTCCGCGCCAGGTGTGAGTGGAACAGAGAATTGCCGGCTCATTCTCTGTCTCACTCACACTTGCTGTACAGACGACAGTAGAGCTCTCGCTACCTAGCGGCTGCCTCGCTAAGCTTGCCAGATTCAAATAAAACTAGGCTGAATCTTTAACATGGGCGTTTCGTTTCTTATACGTTCTGTATTAATTCACAATACACGCACGCACGCACTCTTTCTCCATTGTATATACGGTACATATATCATCCATTTACTTTAAAAACTAATAATACATACTTCTTAAACACTTTGCACGTATTAATAAAGGACAATACAATAAAGTAAACGCAAAACTTGTAAATTAAAAGGGAAAACAATCTAGGTACTTTTGAAGGAATTCCATGATATGCTATTCATAATAATAAAGATTTAAAGTAACTATAATTTCTAGTGGGTAAACAATGAGAGAAGCTCAATTTATATAAAAGATACAAATATTTTACAGAAGAAAGATAAAAACTATGCTTTCATGAACAAAGATGTTATCATTGTTGAGACTACATCTGAAAGAATTCTTTCATATCATCTTTCAAAACTGATGTATCGCTTCAATGCATTTTCACTAGTTTTATGTACGTATTTGAGAAGACTACAATTAATTAATTTGAATGGAAATAATTAAATCCATAAAACAATTATTTGTGGTTTTACCAATTAAAAACAACTGAATTTTAAGAATATCGTAAATCTTATCCATTAACGACTTATATAAGTTACGAATCGCTCTTAATGTTTTCCCTCGAGGGAAACTCTCCCTCCGGTTGGTAACACTGCAAACAGACTCAATCAATAATGGGCCTGCATTATGCTCGTTCTATCCCACCACACTCAGCTGTTGCTTTCTACTTGTCTGATTAAAATTGTATCCACGTTTTAACTGATTTCATCCCCTGCAATGTTTCCACCTGTTTGTGGAACGTACTAAATAAACTACCGTTTAATTAATATCATTCAAGTTTAGGTATTTTCAAATTTAGAAATATTGATTATTTCTTTATAAACGGAAGATCGATTAATTTATAAAGTGACGTAAAGATTTGTACAAATATTGTGCTCCAAATTGTTTTATTGTGTGATATTTTCTTACGAGAAAAACTTGTGTGTATTTATTTATCGAGCAGGCTTAAAATTGGTGTAGATTTTTAGGGGATGTTAAGGTTTTTAACTAGCGTCTCATTCTGATAATATTATCTTATACGACATTACTGACTGATTTAACTCGTGCTAATGTAGTGGAATATTTGTGATGAGATTTTGAATTACGTCTACAAACTGTATCAGCTTATTGACTCTGTATTTGTTGATGATTGGTTGTTCGAATGCTATGTTAGGACGTTAAGAATTCCGAAGATCAAGATCCACTGAAGTCAATGATCCACTGGATTACTGCATTGTGGTTAAATATCAAGGGATGCACTTTCAGTTTGTGTAGAGAGAGTATGTTTGATTGCTGTACCGGAAAAGTTTTAAGAGTCTGCTCCAGTAAAAGAGAAAGCAACCGGCCGGCGTTGCCAGCGATACACCCTAAAGCCGCAGCTAAACAGAGCAATTTCTTGCAGCTGAGTGCTTTGACATTGCCTCATTTAAAATCATTTTATAAATCCATCTTTTGTAATTAAGTGCTGAAAACAAACTAAAAATTATTTATAAAATTGCAGATCCTGCTTGCGATTCTATTTTAATTATAAATTGTTTATTGTGTAAAGAAAAAGATCAAACTTGGTACTTAAAAAATGTCAATTAAGTGACAAATAAACGAGATTAAACAAAAGTGAAACGCAAAACGGATGCGTATTGTGACTGTGGTTAAAATGAGACCTTGCAAACAATTTTATGATAAAAAATAAATGAAATAAATGGATTTTTAACATTGTTCTTACGGATAAAAATCCAAGATGGCTGCCACCTAAAGCAGACCCTTAAGGTCGTGTTAGATTCCTAGGAATTTAAAATACTGATTAACAGTAATACATTTTTTTATAAATTTTCCTTCCTGAAAGATCTTTTTTAACACAATTTAAGAAGCTGTGTTTAGAGAGCCATATAATGTTGACGAACGCTTTAGATTGCGTATAAAAAGCGTTTAATCTTTTCAGTGTCCACAAACCTGCTATCTGAGCAAATAGTGTAATGTGCATGGCCGTTTCCGATCGGCGCACACCTCGAATAAATTATAAAAAAAACCAAGAATTGACCAGAAGTAGGTGATTAAATATATCGGTGAAAAATTGTGTTAGTGCTTTAATCCTTTATCATTCAATTTTGAAAAGGTAGTATAGGTAGTGCCAGAACGAGTGTCATCTTATAAATGGGCAACCAAATTTGTTTTTTTTTATATCTGTAGATACTACTTTTGTTGTTACGAAACTACTCTCTTCCGAAAGTGCTTGATTACTGTTTAGTGAATTTTTAACAATTAAGTCATTTTGCCATAAACAAAATTTTCCTCTTCTATTTTAGTGTTTTTCCTAAACGGATGTGGTCTTCTGATCTGATTGTTTAATTTGTATGTCCATATCTCAGTGCATTGTTCGTTCTGTCTGCGTTTGTAACAGTTACACACATCAATTACTACCACACAGGATTTTCCAATCAATGGTCTACAGAGTAGCCGAATAACTTAATAACCAACTTGGTCATTGACCATGGATGTAGAAAGACTGAATGAAGTAGAGCACATTCGAACACTTAATCTCATATCTTCACTCTATTCATATGAAGAAGAGAACCAAATATTCTGCGTTGCAAAGGATAAAATTGGTATAGTACACTGTAAAGTCACACCCAAAACATACCTGATCGAAGTGGTTTTAGGTAGATTAATTAGTGACAACATTTTAAATATGTCAGGGCTCTAAAAATGCAAAACTTTTTCACGTTCCCAATAAGAATGCGCACAGCCAAGAGCTAGGAAACTACCTTACATTTTTGTATGTGTTCAAAAGGTTAAATCATTTGTGATGAAGTCGATACCGTGTCAACTTGAAGTGAATCGTTAGATTTTGTTCCGTTCAAAGACTCCTCTAGCCTCCAGACCATGGAACTAGATCTTCAATACAAAGAACACTTGGTCTATTGTTTACAACAACAAAAGCCGAGTCACTCAAGGCGTGGGATGAGTGAGACAAGGAGACGAACCAATATAAATGCACGGCTCTGCCGGAACAAACGGTTAAATTAAAATTGTCATTACTATATCAAAATTTGATTTCTTTTCATTTTAACGTTTGCTAAACGATAAAACAGTTTGGACCTAAAATTAACGGACAAGCTAAACAGTTTTAATTTAATCATGATCATCACTCTTAATTTTTAAATCATGCTACGGTGAAAATTATTTATCATTAAAAGTACTTAAACGCATTTTAAATTATAATTATCCTAGAATGGCCATTTAAGGGTTATTCAAAAGAGTGATTACAAAGATTTTATATTTTAGGAAAATTTGGATTTTGTTATTATTTTTGCTTCCTTAATTTCTTTATTAATTGTAACCATTACACTAATGGAGGGATAGAACAGCGAAAGCGTATCTATTAGATATGAACCTCCACAACTGTTTTACGAAGTTGTAACGCGTTTGAGTCTAAAACATTCGAACTGCTTGCACATTGGGAAACTACTCAGCATTAAGTAGACGATCCTTTCCTTTTGTTCTTAATGTAAAATTGGGAAGGTTATCTCAGTTGTAACTAGGGATAGGTGGAGTAGTAGTGTTTTAATTTACAGATTTCGGAGTAGCACTGTTCAGCATAGCAGTTATCTCTCTGGAGAAACAATATTTTCTCTGTAATTCCAACGGTAACAAACTGCTCGCCAAGCGCTACTTACTACTCCGCAGAGCTTACATTTAAAATAAATTTAAATGATAATGTAAGTCCGCTGTACGTCTGACATAAAAATTAACGATAAAACAGAATTTAGTTTAACATTAAATTTATTGTAATTATATTCAATTTGGGGGAGGAGCGACAGAGCCCCTTGTAAGCACGATCCATGAATAATTGATCAATTAATTATTAATTATTATTATTGAGCACTGTCCAATTTATTTAAAAGGTGATACAATAAATGTTGGTATTAAACTTTCCAAAATTGAATCAATTTTACCAATTACTACTTCTCGGCTGTTCACATTTTTTAGTACGAATTTTACGACTTTTATAAATTATTTTTTCTAGACCAAAACTTTTAAATTTTAAATTGGTAAATTTTAATTCTAAGAACACATTTTTTCGTAAGGTACTATAAAGATTCATTACAATTTTCTTACAAGTTCAAAATAAAAGAATAAGAATATTTGATTAACAATCATACAATGTTTCTTAACACCTTAATCGATCGATTTGTCTGCAATCATTTTACTCTAATCACTATTAGCAAAGTATAAATTATGTAATTTATTGCCATTATTCTTCAAAATGTATATTAGCTATAGATGTTAGTCATAAATATTATAATTTGTTTATTTATGATAAACTACAATATGCCGGCAAACTATCATTACTTTTTAACACAATTACCTCAAACGAATGCCGTAATATTTTAATACAATAGTAGATATATGTAAAATACTTGTTAAATTGTTTTAAATACTATTTGATTTGGATCCCTAACTCATTCAACATAAAATTAATGTAATAAGTTTGTCTTTTAAACGCCACAAATCTCACAGGCAAAGAGGGACTTTTTGGTCTCTGATTTTGGCTAACCTGAACTCAGTTGTTAGGAGTGCAGCAGTATGCCTTATAGAAACAATATCACTGCCAAATTCAATATCTATAGTTTTTAGTGTTCTAGAGTAGTTTTAGTATACACAATGATAGAGTTCAAATACAGCTGATGGTGTATACATAAAGGTAACACAATAATTCATTACATTCGTTATTTATGAGTATTGATTTTATTTAGGGGTGGTTTTTATGCCCCACCTGACATTTCATATTTATTGCAGACTATGTGACAATTTATGTTTTTTGTTAGTACTTGTTTCGAAATATTTCAAATTCTAAAAGTTTAAAAATTGAGTTGTATATCAGTTTTGAGGTTACCCGATTCCAACAATGGTTTTTCTATAATCTCTGAGATTTATGCGAGTTCGTTTCCGCAACCTGCAACAATATATTACACGATATTTTCAGTAACCACTTTATTTATTTATTAAAAATCATAATTTCTATAAAGTTATATTTTCCCAACAATTTCAATGGGGTAAGTTTATCGAAACATAGTAAACCATAAAAAGGACACAATATTTTCAAATCACATGTAAACGGGTTATCACAAAACTGCCGGATTTCTGTTGAATAAAAGTTTGTTTAATATGCAGAATTAAATACACCTTCCAAAAGATTTAATGCAAGTATTTCTACATTATCCAATGGTACTTTATGCAAAACAAGTTTCCTCTGTCATTGATAATGACCCCTACTTTGTAAAAATTGATCTGGAGGTTTTGACGTGTACACCAAATTATCTTTATATTAGATAACTGATTAAAGAAAGTATGCATATTTTTGTATTTGTCTTTCAGCACTTAAATTTTTAATGTTATATGTTTCAAACACAATAATTTATTGAATTAGTATAATTTTTACTTTTTCAGGTTCATATTTTACTAGATTTTTCTTTCATTGCCGGTAGAAAGTTATTTATAGCCATACTTTATACAAACAATTTTAATAAAATAATAACTGTCTTCAGTTGTTGAAATATTGTATCCCCATACTTTAAAAAATCTTATTTTAATTTCCTCAGAAGTATTTTATAATTTGTGCTTGCTGACACAGTATGTGTAGATTAGAGCAACATGTTTTACAGCTGTGAGGGAGATAAATTATGGCATTAGGGACGACAACTATAAATATAAACAGCTTTGTCCTGACTGACACAGAATCAACGAGCAAAAACTGAGAAATAAAATTGGGCGTTCAACCCAAGCCCTATAAGAGACGAAACAGCAGCTTCGGATCAAAATCTTAACAAAAACAATTTTAGGTTAGTTCTAAACGAACCAAATTACATTTCTTGAGTGCATTCACGTTTATTACCATAGCAACCAATTTAGTAAATTTAGAATCGGTAATTATTCTGTGCAACCAACAGATTTTTTAGGTTAGGTTAACACAATAATATAAATAACGTTGTTTATGTATGAGTATTTTATTTTTTAGCATACCTGGAAAGCATGAACACATTTACAAAAACAAAAAAAAACTTATATTAGGGGTAAACAAAGCACACCAACGGATGGGGTGGGAAGGGGATGATGTGTAAAAACAATCGAAAACGACTGTTTTAAGTGTCAAATCGATAATTTTCAATGTCGCTGAGATAAAGAGTGATGCTCAAAAAATATTTTAACTAATATTTTGAACAGGAAAAACTAAAAATTGTTCCTTAGTAAAGAACGCGTAGCCTGTTCAAGCTGGAATTGTATATTTGAAGTACCCACATACTTTAACCATTTAATTTGATTAAAGTCTAATGTAATACGGGAATTTTCTTATTTGGGAAATAAACTAATCAATCTGTACAAATACTATAAAGAGCTAAATAAAGTTTGAATCAATGTTTGTGACGATATTTGGTCTAATTTCAGAAGTACTGAACTCGGTTGAAAAAATCGTTCACTGGTTGACAGTTTAGACTATCCTGAATAACATAGAATCATTAATTTTGTTTGAAAATTAAAATATTGTTTTGATAAAAATAATAACTCTTATAGGAGGTTAAATGTACATTTAGTGTAGTTGCTACGGCAACGGATATATAATTGTATGTACATAACTAAGTCCATCAGTGTAACAAAATTTTAATATATTCAGTGGCAGGTGTTAGTTTTAAAACGTAAGCCTACTCGTATACATTAAAACTGAATTTAATTTTTGCAACATAATTTAAAATATTCGTAGATACATTTTCTAAATAAATATATAGGCTACCGATTGCTGACATGGCCTTGATTTGATTTTGTCTTACCCTAAAAATTATTTCATGTAATTCAAATATCGTGAACCTTTTAGAAACAAGGCTTATTATACAATGTTAAAATAAGAATTACATTAGACCCATGGTGGTTAGCCTATCTAAGAGACCTTCTAGCCTAAATCTGAAACAATACAAATAATTTAGACTTTGGCTTAAAACTAAAGAATAATTTTATTCGTCAAAGTAACTTTTAAGAAACACTCCATAGGCCCAGCATGGTTAACCGGTTGAAGTCGGAAATACATATTGAAAGACTAATTTACAATGTCCAACTATTTATAAATTATCAAACTAAATCAACTTCAGGTTTTAATTTGTGTAAGTTATTGATTCTTATACAAATGCCTAAATTGAAGACTATGTCTTACTGAATTATTTGTCGTCTAAAACACTTTGTGCCCCTAATTATGTTTCTTAAGACCACTGAATCTAGGTTAAGGTCAGCACATTATTAGGCTAATTCGTACAGTTTTTATTTCATTGATAAGTTGCGATGGTTATGGTTCTTGCGCCTACTTTTATTACAGGGTTCATTGAACCTTCGGTGCATACTTTATTTATGTTTCGTAGTTCATAGGTAATAATAATAGCTTTATTGCCGTTAAAAACATTACATGTAACAGTCAAAAGGATTATAGTTAGTTTTTAATTAGGTTCATAGCATTGCATCACATCACAATTTTCACTAAAAAGAAAGATGTTTGCTTTTAAGATTGTTTTAAATTTCGGTTTTGAATGTTTTTTTAGTGTTTTAGCACACACAGTTAGTTTATTGATTAAAGTATACTGTTGGCAATTACATTTCTTATGTGTCTGGTTTCTTAGTATAATACAAGGAGTTACAATATCAAATCTATATATTTCTAGTAGTCTATGCAACAACGCTTTACATTATGGTTATCAAGTTGTAATGGGTTTTGTCTGACATGTATTAAATTACAATAAATATACGAACAAGGCAAAGTCATAATCCCAAGTGCAGAGAATCCACGTCTACAGCACTTGGATTGTTTTTGCATTATAAAAACTCTTACCTGAAGGACCTGAATTGACTCAAAGTCGAACACTTACATCAATGTTGAATGAAACAGACCGTCACAGGTAACACAATGACTTAATCTGCTTAAAACAAATGTATTGAGACTCCCTATTGGAGCTTACTGTCTAAACGAAAGCCTAATAATTAATTTCACAGTTTTGAATATTTCCTTTTCCAATAGATGTGGTTAATTGAGAAGATTAGGTAGGTCTTGTCCTCATTAATTTTAAGATTATTTACAGAAAACCAGGTTTGTAAGTACGATAGAATTTTCAAGCTGAGTACTAGCTAAGTGCTTTGCGTGAATTAAGCATCGTTGTTGAAAAAATGGAATGTTACTGTAAAAATAGTTTATACAAATTAAAAATAAGAAAGGCCCAAATACAAAGCCCTGAGAAATCTTATTCAACATCATCCAAGAACTTAGAGGTGCTAACTGCTATCTGCTTTCTGTCTGTGAAATATGATCTTATCAGATTACATTCTCTACCTCCCAATTTATAAAGCTTATTACTGATTATTTCATTTGAAATACAGTAAGTTTTAATAGAAAATAATCACTAATCAATCCAATAATTTTATGAAAGTAGAGATAAAAATTAACGTTTAATATTCTTTGCAAATAAAACATAAATGTTTCTGCTAACTGCTTGGATCGTGGACTTTGTCATTGCAGTCTCTTATTTCACTTACTCAACTGGATTTAGTACACTCAAGTGTAGATTGTATTTATTCCTTTCTTCTGAAAACCGGAAACTTCTAGCCGGAACTAACTGATCTTACCTAAAAACCCAAAACGAGATTATTTTTTAAAACTATTAATAGGACTTCCAAAACGTGTAAACACATATAAAGGAGTACACCGATTAATCAAATAGGCCTACTTAATATTAAACTGTAAAAACAATAAAACTAAAAATAACTTTTTAAACTGCTGAGGTTATTCAGACTACTAAACATATTGTTTAGTATTGTTTAGTTAGATTGTATAGAGTTTGTATACTAACTTTCTTCTCTCATTTATCGTTATTTGTGTGTTGAAAAAAATAAAAGGTTTCAAAATTAGGTTTTATTTCGGGTTTAACTAGTTACGTGGTATTTTGACTCATGCGCAAGGGTTCCTTACATCAGCTGTCCAGAAATTGTTGCGAGAAATAGAAAAATAATAACACAAACAGTTTGTACATTCGCGTTATACATGTTTTGAAAATAGTCGTTTCACGTTGTCAAGAAATATTGTCACTGCACGTCGTATACTTAATATTTTAAACCAACCAACCGTTAATCTAAACTATGGTGGGAAGTAATTAAACATGGGGGGAATCAATGAAAGGAGGCGTGAACTACTCACTAGCATAAAGAAAACACATTTCCACAACTATTCCGAAGATTTCAGCTTAGTTTTTCTGTAAAGTAAACAACTTATTTGCGTAGCAGGTATTACTATTACCGCTCCAAAAATAGCCCTTTCATATTAACTAGTTAAACATCCATTTTTAAGAGTCGCCTACCAATTAAGGCTTGGCTCCCTACATTCAAAACAGTGAAGTTGGGTACCAATTTCAATGTTAAATAACCAAAACATATCTACACTATTAAGCTTCAAAAAACGAAAGCTGTTTTTTTTTTCTTAAAGTAAAATAGATTGTGGGTGTTGATTGCTAAGGTTTTTTGCAATATCTCTTTTTGCAACTGAGTAAAAAATTAATAAAGTTTACTATTTTTTACTATTTATATCATACGTTTATGAAAACAATAAAACGGGTTTCGAAAATGTATTTAGCAATCAACATCCGCATATGACAGTAGTTCAAAATGAAACTAAATTTTTAAATTTATTCCACGAATTAACGGAAAAATGACTTATTCTGTAGCATTGCTCTTATGGGATTTAGATTCAATATGGCGGACAGGGTAGCGCCCCCTTAATTGTCGTATTCCCAGAGACATGTTTAATGCACCATCTTTTTCATTTTATTAATAAATTTTCATATTCCCTTTATTTTCTTATATTCTTGCCAGTTTCACGTTTGGTTATAACCCTAATCTGTTTTTGATTAACTATTTTTTTTAAATACGTAAAATACATGTACTCTTAGATAATACGTGAAAATATTAAATCACATACTATAGGCTATATATATATATATATACTAGCTGGCCCGATCCGGCTTTGCACGAATAGACAAATCAAAGTTAAATGTATATTAACAAAACATTTATTATATCAATAAATATATTACACTATGCATTTCTTATGGGGATTTTTAGTAACTTTGACCCCACAAACATCCCCTAAAATAACGATTTTTTTTAAAAACCTTTCTTATCAAGCACCTATGGCAGTAGGAGAAGCTATATACCAAATTTCATTCCAATCCATTCAATGGTTTTGGAGAAATCGTAATTTAATAACTTAGACCCCTCAAACCCCCTATAAAATTTCGAATTTTTTGAAAACCTTTCTTAGAGAGCACCTATGACCGTAGAGGAAGCTACATACCAAATTTCGTTAAAATCCGTTCTGTGGTTTTGGAGAAATCGTGATTTAGTAACTTTGATTTAGTAAAAAACAAAAGTGAGTGTTTATGTAGAATAGACTGCCATCAAACCTTTTTAAACTACTAGAGATATATAAACAAACCGAGTTAAATGGTTTCTGTTGTGTTCAATGATGCGAAATTTATTTGTTTAGCATCTGTGAGAATGAATCAGCTGTTTCGTGATCCGGAAGCAATGCAAATAGATAAAGTCAAGTGTTTTGTTAGGTCTAGTCTCACGATTTATCTACTGGCCTAGTACTGGCACTGCATCGCCCTACTTCGGACAGACCTACAATAATTATACTTTTATACAATCTTGATATTGTAAATGTAAACTCGAATGCACTTCAGTGCGTCTCTATGCACTACAAGGAGGATGCAACTATGAGTTGCAACTTGCGAATGAAAATAGGACGGTGAGCGAGGGGATGGAGACAATAAGGCATGTATTGGAACTTGCACTATTTCAAGAAGTGAATTACCCTTTTATTCACTTCAGTAAGCTGTCACGTTCACTTTAAAATATGAAAACTGTTAGATATAAAAACACGCCATTCACAGACATAAAAGGTTCCTTTCTGGGAGCAAACGCAAGACATTTCTTTCGTCTGGAACCATGCTTGGTTCAGCATCTTAAAAATTCCAGTACGAAAAACTACGGTGTATTTGACTTGTCGTTGAAACAAATAATAACCTTCGATTTGATATTGGTTTTGGGTAGTTGGTTTAACATTCCACTATATGGTGTTAGTGGATCTACTCCATGCTAGTGAATTGATTGCTATTTACGTTCACGTCTAGTTTCATCAAGTCAGTTATATTTATTTTCTATTTGTGGTCAAACTGCTGAACTTTCACTGCAAAAAGGCCACTCGCCTTAATCCTCTGTGGATTACGCTCCCCCATCCTTAACACAATAATGGGAGTTTTTCTTAATTCATGTTGGCAGCTCTGTTTTTGTATATTTTTTAAACAGGTGGATATAATAATGTGGGTTATTAAGTTCTTAGGTTCTGCTTCAGCGAGGTAAAATTTACAGTAATTTATAATATGAATACTGAAAAAATACATTTACAACTCAGTCGTTGTAGTACTACAAATATTTGTCACTATTTAAAAAGTTAAGACTTGTAATTACAATTTGAAATTCATTTAAAAGTACGTCGTAATGGATAACAATATCTTAATTCTCAAAACAAGAAAATAATAAACCAATTATAAAGTTCTTGCAAATAATTTGTTGAGGCCTAAAGGTTTTATTCGAAACAGAAAATTAAACAAAACACCAAATTGAACTCTATAAAGTGTACCATTCCCTAAACTCCGCGTAACCTCTACAACATTTTTTTTAATCAATCAAAATCCCAAATTTAACATGAAAAAAGATTATTAATTTTATTATAGAGGATAATATATTAATAATAATATTAAATATTACCTTTTAATGGTCCGTCTTGTGACTTTTTTTTTGGTCGTTCGAATGTTACGACGCGTTTTGGGACCCCAATCCCATTGTCAAGTACACACTTACACAATAAAACACTAACACGTTTAAAAAACACACAAAAACACCACAGTTACAACACTTTTAAAAAAACTTAAAAAAAAAAACCTTAATTGTGCCGGACAATTATTCATCGTGTAGGTCGTAGTGTGGTCCATGGTACACTGTCGTAAACTGTCAAACTATATTTCGTTTCACTTAATATGATTAAATATTTAGGTTTATTTGTAGATTAACTTGGAATAATAATATTTCATGAGTTATATCATTCTATGTTTTATTCAGTATGCAGATTGCAAATTTTTAAATAGATTTACTACAACTAACAAATTCCAAATTTGAATACGAATTTGCTAGTCTGAGGAGGTGTATGCTTCACTACTTTAAAGTATTTTATTAAATTACAAAAAACTGCAAACGTTCATGCTGAACAAGTCAAGAATCAATTATAAATACTCTGCTTTTAATACAAATTTTGAATGTGTGTACAAACTTAGAAGTGTGGACGTGCAAAGAGTATTAACATGTATTTTTAGATACAAGTGGGGAAAGTAAAAACAATTTAAGACCAAGAAGAGAAAACTTAGGCATTCATGTATATGTGGCTATTGAATTAAATCTGTTTTTGGAAATGTTAATAATTCATTATATCTTGCTACAAAGTGTTTGTATTCAATTCCAGAATACGAGACATGTCTATTAAATAGCAAGACTGGTTAATAATTCAACTTAATTTGTATGTATTTGAATTATTTTAATGCTTGTCTCCTTTAACTCCCTATTTACTTGCACCAACACATCCTCCATTTTCTTCTTTACTGCATTAACTGACTGAAAACGTGTACCTTTAAGCCCTGATTTAACATTTGGAAAAAAATAAAAGTGCTAAATCAGGCGAATATTGAGGATGTAATGTCCTTTTCGGTCAAAATATGGTTCAGATGAAATTACTGTGTAAGCATTGTTCTGTTGAAGAATTAAAAATTTTCAAGCTTTTTGTCGTTTTTTGATGACTCTTTCTCTAATTTCCTTGACATTTATCAAACTTGCCTAAAGCTGATTAAATTTTGTGCGTTCTGGAATCCATTTTTCCAAAATTACACTATTGATATTGCAAATGCAATGAGGTTTTAAATGTTGTTTTGACTTGTCAAAGATTGATGAGACTCTGGTGATGAGTGCATTTGGTCTTAGGATCATAATGGAAGATCCAGGTTTCGCCAGAAGAGACTACTTTTTGATCAACTTTATATCTGATTCCAGTTGCTCCCAAATCTCAACACAATATTATTTGCGACATTAGTTTTACTCTGTTTTGAGAGCCATTGAGATTATCTTTGCCAAAACTTTTGTCATATTAAGATCCACGTGTAAAATTGTCCACGCTGAGTCTTTGACAATAATCACAGATTTAGCTTTCATTGAGTCGGCGTTCTTTCGAACAGTCTGACTGATTGTTTCTTAAAGTACAAGGTTGTCCAGAACATTTATTTTCGACATTCAACGTCCTTCGTGTGTTACTATACACATTCGTTCAAGTAGGCCTATTTTAACTTTAAAAAAAAAATAAACAGTTCAGCAAATTTGTACAGTGAAGTATTTTTTAACAAAATCTTCATTATATAAATAAATGGCTCAAGACCTTATTATATTACTTTTAATTTAATAGGATACAATAAACTTTTCCGCTCCGTCCAAAACAATATTGCTAAGTTCAATATGTTACAGTTTGTATTATTTTACCAAATTTCGATTCTCTTCGTTAAAGGTCACTGAAGGAAGCCACGATGAGTCGTATAACTAGATTTGGCGTGGGGGTACTAAAGTTGCAACGTCCTTACTGTGTTTTAAGTTAGTATTACTTAACTTAATTTTAAGTGAAAAAACGTAGGACCAAGACAGAGATTTGAATCCAGGATCTTTGGGTTTACGCGCCAATGGTCTATCATCCCGGTTTGGTCTGATACCCTCACTTAGGCCTAAATGTTTGCTGCATTAAATTAATAATATTCTCACAAAGTAAATGTGGTGGTACAGCAGAGCCCAAATCTTCCGAACCTATTTAGGCAGTTTTCTCAGTACAGCGGTGCATATTAAATCAAATTTGACAGCGTAATGAATCTTTAAACGTCAAGAGCGTGAAAATACCGTTGTTAAAAAAATTCGGGAAGATCAGTTTCCAGCTATCCGACATACAATGGGCTACTTTGTATAACGGATCTAACCTACAATATGACAAGGTCTGATTCGTGCCTATTGTGTAGGCCTAGGCTTTTACGGACATCATAAATGTACGATCACTTAATGCTCGCCATTTTTAGATGAACTTACGCTATACTATATTCATACGTTTAGTTTTACGAGCGTATGATTGGCCTGTACTATTGTGATCTTCTTGTAATGGTGGGTTTAACATATGACTTCTCCACATATTATGTTAAATCAATGTAACACCGGCTGTAGGATAAGGGGTGAATTTCATATACAGAATTTTACATACCGTAGAAATTTTGATTAGTAAATAATGTTAACAAAGTATTTCTTATGTAATAACGATAAAGACTGGATTTAATTAAAAAAAGAAGAACGAAAAACTGATTCAAAGCAAATTTAAATGACTATTTATTATTTAGGAATCATAGACTAGACCATACTTTCTTTTCTCCCATTAAAGATATTTTTTAGGGCCTTTTCTGTTATATCTCCGCATTATCGCAAACGCGTAACTTTACTATTCGACTCTAGCCTAATATTTTTGCAGACAACGACGTTGTTTTACATTTTACTGTTAAATGTTGAATACAGGTAAACATACTGTGACTAAATATGTTAGGTTAGAACCTTTTAGGTATTTTTTTTATTATTATTTTTGCATTTCTGTTGCCATAGGGCCTAGAGTCGAATAGTAAAGTTGCACATGTTTAAAAATTGTTTATGATTTTTTTTCCCCAACAATAATACGTTTAAATGGTGAATAAATATTATATTTCACATTTGTAGTTATATCCCGGTGAATCCTCATTCTATAGAAAATAGTTTGTAAATGCGGGGATATAACAGAAAAGACCAATTTTTGTCACGCACTATTCAGAATTTATAGATTATTTGGAACATTTATTGCTCATTTGAATATAGATTTATACTTTATCACAATTCTCAAAAAAAGGAAGAAAACAAATCCAAAGACTTGGTGGTAATTGAGTTTATTTTTGGAGGTTATTAAGCAGATTTTATTTTTTCAATTAGGGGAAACCCTTTCCTCCTACAATACAACATGTATTGGTACTCGATGGGCAGTACAATTTCAATAATATATAATTTGGTACCTTAATACAAAACAATATTTCAGGAGAAGCAGCTCATATGGTGGAGACTTTAACATATTTGTAGAAGGTCCCTTTTGTTCAGATTTTTTGGATTGACTTTTGGTGGAATAGCGTAGAAACATTTTTATGTTATCAATAGACTTCATAAACAATTGATACAACATGCATGTCGAGATTTTATCCCTAGTTTACTTGTTATCCAATCAAATTTGAGCTATAACCGCTAATTTCAATCTGTATGTACGTGGCTTTGTCCTGACTTATTGAATGACATAGAATAAACTACTGAAGATAAAAATACGAAAATTTCAAGGTAATACGCAAGGAGTCAAGACGTTCAGTAAGAAAGGATTTCACAAAATTTTCATTTTAAAGCGTAAAAATGGTGAAAGTCTGGAGGCTACACTCCCAGCTCTATAACAAATAACACAGCTGATTCGGATTAAGAGCTTAGCAACACAAATTTAGATTAGGGTTCTTGAATGCATTTAGATTCATTACCACAACAACCACTTAGCACATTTAGAATCAGTTAGTTATTCTTCACAACCAACAGCGTTTTTAGTTAGGATAATATAGATAAAAAAAGATGTATGTATGGACGAGTATTATTATTTCATAGCACAGCTAGAACGCAAGTTGGTTCACATGTGGGAGTAAAGTGAATGGACATGTATAACGATAGAAAACTTCTGATTTTAGTGTCAAATCGATAGTTTTAAGGACGATGAAATGAATAGTGACAAACCAAAACTATTTTAATTCACATTTCTGCAGAAAAACTAAGAATTATTCAGTAGTAATGCATGGATATTCAAGCTAGGATGTAAGTATAAGAGGATAAGAGTTTTTTTCTGTAATGTATATTTCTAATACATTCTAATGTGCGAATTTTCTTGCATGTTCTCACTGAAAACTCAAAGAACTGACTTTTCTGAACTATAAGGTCAGTTAGCCTGTTTTCCAGAGTGGTTTTGCTAAAAGTCACTTCTGTTTAAGTTATTTTTTAATTTACTCAGGAAACACATTCCAACAACATTGGCATAGTAGAACTGTGGAAATATAAAGGTCTTGATTTTTAAACTCTGTTTAGTATGTAACTCGTGTAAAGGTGTAAAGCAATAAAACAAATATGTTACTAACTTACTCCTGCTAAAATTTTTCAATTGTAAACCCAGTTGTTAGTTTTAACTTAAACCTAAAGGTTCAACTGAATTCAATGTTCGTAAATAAATAAATAAAATACATAGCGTTTGTTTTGTGGAATTTAAAAACGGTGTAACAATGATAATGAGTATTCTTCCAAAATTTTACATTTTACAAATAAAATAAAACAATCTCTCGGGGAACTCGCTTACATGGACAAATGTCTACCTGTATAGTTGGTATTTATACAAATTTTGAACAATTAATCCAAATAAAATCCAGGCTATCACCTAACAGAAAATCAGTAAATATTAAACAAAAATGATTAAGCTTTAGTTTAAAATTAATAGTTATAATAACCAAGAAACTTCTGTCTGTATTTGTATGCTTTAACATAATCTATTCCAGTGTTTTCTATTCAAGTATTCTTTGATTCTACTGGTTTCTGGACATTTCAAAATAGGACAATCATAAACGTAATGATAGGTGCCCTCAATTTCTAACCTGATGTAGGTTTAAAATACAGGAGTAAAATAGAATCTTAAGGTCAGCCAACCTTAAATTTTAAATGTTGTCCTCTTAATTTAAAGATTGTGGAAACAAAATACATACCATTACTGTCTTTCATGTAACTATCCTCTGTTATATCATATACTAATTTTGTATACATAAAATGGTAAACAGAACTGCAAGTCGTTTGAAGTGAGCCTTATTTTTACCATTTTCTTTTTATTATTGAAACAAATAGAGTTTAAGTTTTCAGGCAAAATTTTAACAATCTTACACAGAATATATTCTTATTGATCTTCATTTGCGAGCAATGTTGTGGCAACCTACAAATCATTTAACTTTAATACTTAAAATGTAATGAAATATTATATAAAATTAATTTATTCGCTCTAGACACAGAGCGTTATGAAATCCAGAGTAGGCTATTTTTGGTAGCTTAAACAGATTTTTATTATTTTTGTTAAAAAAAACTGTGGATAGTATAAGTATTCAAATAACAAATACTTAGTATTCAAATACTTAGTATTGAATACAAAGTATTCAAATAAACATTTACTTGACTATGCTTTGTTTAAAATAAGCACTAAACAAACTTTTCTATCTAACATATAGCGTAGCAACGCAGATGTCTTGTCTATAATATAAAAAATAACAGTCAAATTATGTATTGATTCATTAAATGCATAGAACTTGCTTTTAAGTTTGAAAATTGTAGTCTATTATTTTCAATAACCATTAAAGACGACGAGTAAAATTAGGACAAGGAAAGCAGAGTGGCCGAGAGGCTGTCGGCTACAGTGGGAATCTCGGATACCTGTTATTTGTTCTGTTATTAATCCTCGACGTAAACAGGGGTGTTATAAGTTTAACGCGTGTGTGTCTGTGTATCTGTGTGTCTGTGTATCTGTGCGTGGCATCGTAACTCCCAAACGGTTTAACAGATTTTTATTATTATTATTTTATTATTATTTTTTTTTTTTGAATGTAGACTTGATCGAGAGTGTTCTTAGCTATGATTTAAGAAAATCGGTTCCGCCGTTCGGGGTTTCTTTAATTTTTAATTTCTAATAAACTGAGGTTTCTTTTATTATGTTTCAACTAAAGATTAAATGTTACTTTACTGTCAAGGAAAAATATATTTAGCTCCTAAGTTTGACGTCCTAAAATTCATAGTTAAATTAAATTTTGTAATATTCTAGCGAAAAATTAAGAGTGTAAAATATTTGTAATTCTTTATTCTGTTAGTGACTGTGATACATTTTTTCTTTCCGTGAAATTGTTTCTCAGATGAAAGGCTGTTAGTCATACACTAAATGTGATTCCTTCGTTACATTCTGTTACGAGCACTGAAGAACGTTACCTTCCGGGAGTGCCGGAAACACATCCTTTTTTAAACTAAACAAAAACGAAAAACAAATGAAAACTCCCCACGAATGTAGCAAAAAGTTGTCGTTTAAAAAATATGGGTTATGTACAAATTATTTCTTTAAGAGCTTTAAGAGCGTGAAGCCTTATCGAAAGATATTTTGTTTCGATTAAAATGAAAACGCGATTAATTCTAAGAAGTGAAAATTGTAAAAGAAGTGAGAGAGGGGTATATAATAATATTTTGAGAGAAAGAGAGGGAGATTACGAAGTGGGTCAATTCAATGGTCCTTGCTATTCGTCACTGGTTTGCCGTTTCAGTTGCCACCAAACACCTTAGCCTAGCACATTCTTATGTGCCTTCATTCTTAGTATCTAACTTTGCTTCAGTCCGCCATCAATGAAGTTAGCTATATAAAATTGTGTTCACCGGTTTTGTACGTAAAGTTTGATCTGTGCATCGGTGGTTATTGCGTTCTTTTGGTGAGTTTTTGTTTTTATTTCTGTCCTAAGAAATATCAGTAAGCATATTGTTAGTTAATATTTTATGTGAAAATGTACGCAGGTTTAAATTCATAAATCTTGTATGTATTGCATAAAAAGTTATCAAAAGAGAATTTTACAAAAATAGCTGACACATAATTGTTATTCATTAATAACTGATTTGCTCTCATTGAACTAAATATAATAAAGTGATCGAAAACCGAAGAGATTATTAGTTAATTTTGGACAGTTTAAAATAAGTCGGTCTTGTTTGAAACGAATCTATAAATGTAATGTCTTGCAATGGGAATAGTTCAGGGTTCTTCTTATTTTGACCTAACGCTTCAAGAGAGTTTTTGGTTTTTTATAGCGTCTTTACTTTAAACCAGTTTAGTATACTAAAGCTGAAATAGTTTCTCCTTCAGAAATGGGTGGTGAAAGATGTATACGCAGAGATAATTTAAAGAGGAAATTTTGTTATTATTTCCAAGAGGAATTTAATACATTTCTTTATTGTTCTTAAACCATTAAATCAGTTGTTTATAGAACTAGTCAAACGAGCAATATGTAATATAATCTAATGATCAGTGAACATTTAAATAATAATTCTTCTAACACTACTCAAGGGAAACAAACAAAAATCAATAAATCCTTTAGTATTAAATGAACAATAGTTGTTTATGCAATTTTTCTTCAGATTGGATCTAAGGATTTTGCTGAAGCTATGGGGGTTTTCAATAAGACAAGTTAATTTGTCAAAAGCTCCCCCCTTTACAGGCCAATAATTGCCATTAATTTATTTATATTTTTTTAACGCCTATAGGGATTTTTCAAGACTTTAACCATTGAGGTATTTTGTTAAACACAAGACATAATTTTTTTTGCCTAAACGAACAAACGGCTCTAAGGAATTTCCTGAAAATTTTGGCATTAGGGGTTTTTTGATACCCCAAACTCAGAAATACATTGGTCAAACTCTTGTTTAGGACATTTTTATTTTCCGCTTTCCTGGCCAATATTTGTCTTTTATTTTAATATAATTTTTCTTTTGAAACTTAAATGGAATTGTTTCGAGATTCATCTTTAGAGAATTTTCCTATTCAAAAATAAAAAATAGATTTTCTTACTTTTCCTAGATATCTAATTGTATCTAATTCTGTATTAAGCGTGGCCTTATAACATCTAGTTTAAAACAAGTAAATGATCAGGGTCAAACTTACGAACACCAGCTTTGATGCATGGAATTCTATAAGTTAATTTTTCTCAAGAGACATTCAAAAACTGTGTATAATGTATGTATTAAAATAATAAACATATAGCACTTGATTATTCTTTGCTTACAATAACCATCATATAAACGTTCTACCTAAAGTATACTGAAGCAACCACGGGTATGGCGTGCGAAACACGCAGATCTCCCCCCCCCCGTAGTATCGCATATATTATTTCTCAACGCCATTTTTTTGTCGGTACGCCATAACTTCCTTAATACATCATTAAGTTACATGAATGAGGCATCATTTTAAAGCTTTTTTTAACCGCTACACCGAAAAAAATAGACAAACAGCTTAAAATTCATGTTTTAATAACAAAAATTGATTAAAAAAACTTTTATATTATACTTTGTATGTTCCTAATGAAAAGGGGCCATCTATTAACCATATGTTTGACTAGCATGACAGCTGTTAGTTAGATTGTTTACACTGTAAGATTGTATAGAGAAACTGTTATTTATAAACCAATGTAAATAAATAAACTTAATTAACAGGATTAAATCAACGTGTTAAATCAGGTAAATGTAGGCCTACTCCGAACTTGCGAAATATTCGCACGGGTCAGCTAGTATAACATAAAACAAAACAGTTAAACTATGCAATCATTCATTAAATGCATAAAACTTGTTCTTTCAACACACTCTTAATATTATTATACAAATTATATCTGCTAGGATCAATATGCATTGTCATATTGCATTGTTTGCAATAATGATATAGACAATAATTTGCAAGTTAATACTAACAATGAACTTGTCCTTCTTTGGACATTTCAGTCAACTTTTATGATTTCTCTTCAGAAAAAAATTATAAAATACGCGAAGAATTAAAATATGATTTTTTTAATTTCCAGGTTTCGTAAAATTTATTTTCAATTTCTTAATTAGTAGGGAATATACTAGTGCATGCTTTTGAATTGCTTTGTAAAATAGTGTGAAACCATCAAAATTATTCCTTTGTATAAAATTATTATTTAAATTCCGAGTGATCTCGGTACTATTTGAAATAAATAAACGCTAATTTTATTTATGTTAATAAACTTAGAAACATTAAAAATATGAATAGTAAATTATCCGAAATAACACTTTAAAAACGGCACCTAACCATAAACAGTTAACAAAGCAATTTTTTACCTTGTTTGATAATGAATATTTACCCCTTGGTAATTGGGATTAACAATTTCCTTCTGTTTGACACAAAAAGTAATGTTGTGTACTAATTTGTAGAAAAATGTGTGACATTTATTTTCGTCAAAGTAAGGGTTTCTATTGCTTCAAAACATTTTTCTCGTGGAAATACGTTCCATTTTAGGTTAGAAAATATCTATAAAGTTTCTACATTTTTTTAAGGTTAAACGTTCGTGCTAACCTTTCCCTTCCGATAGTAGAAACTTGTCTGTATTTACTTAATACGAACCCGCACCATTTCACCCTGAAAGCAATTCTACCTACAAATTTGGCGTATAGAATTTAAATAATATTAAATATATATATATATATTACAATTTACATGCTGTAAACCTTCTGTTTCGAAGTTAGTTTCATCCCAAATATCTTAAAAGAAATCTTTAACAGTTAACTCATTACAATACTTAACCAAGTTAATTTCACCATCTTTTTATTTAATACTGCATATTATCCCTACTGTACTGTTCTCTGGAGAGAGATAATATACTTTATGTACATTATGAGCTCGTATGGAACATAATGCATTTATTTAAAGACCTGACAGACGAACCAAAAGGAGAAATTGCATATCATAAATAAACAAAAGGGTTGAATAAATTGAATTTTAGGAAATTATCACCTAATTTGCCTTGTGGTATTTTGCCTTAAAACATTTAAAGTGTTTATACTTACATAAAAAAACTATTTCCATAACAAGTAGACTCTAGCGCCAGTATGTTGTGAGTATGACCATTACAAGTTATCTAAAAATTCAAGATCAAATTTGAAATCTACAATTTTCTGATTAACATTGGAGACAAGAAATGACGGAGGAAATTTAAATTAGAATCTTAGTGAATAATAAATGACAGGGGGCTTTACTAGGGTACTAGGGGTGATGAAAGTACATTTCAATATACAAATGTGCAAATAAATAAATAATATTTCTTATTGAACATTCGGATACGTGGAAACGAGATTGGTTTCAATAGGTTCAACCAATAGTTTCAATAGGTTCAATAAGTGATTCATTGCCGAAAAATGTTACAATATAAGGAGCAAAAATTACATGATTTACAGAAAAAGATACATAAAATAAAAAATAAAATGTGTATTATAACATATTCTTACATATTATTTTTAATAACTAGTCTACAATCACTCTAACTTTTTTAAATCACATCGCATATATTCATTCCATGCGTACTGTGCCATACCTTCAAGCAAAATTAAAATAACGTTTTGAATCTGCTTTCAGACATTTCTTTACCTGTTAATGGTTATTAATTTATTACTTCGTTGACACATAAAAGATTGACTGTCAACACACAGTTGACTGTTATAAGATTTACTCAACACGATGTCTTACAGAATCTAAATTACAGTAAACATACAGTTCTGGCACAGTCATTATTTTAAGCATAATGAAGCGAGATTGCCTATCTGTTGACTGTCTATATAATTCTGCTTTCCTTTTTCTGCCATAAAATCATTCGATAAGCTGAGGTGGCATTGCCCTAGAACCTCTGTAATGTTTAGATATTGCAATAGTCCAAAATACACAGTTACCTGCTTGGTAACACAACATAAATTGTGTCAATTGTACTATATAAATTAAACAAAAACTTTTTAAATGATAAAAAATTAACCAACTACTAATTAACCAACTACTTTACAACGTTTTTCTAAATATTTAATTGGCATTATTTATTATTTATACTCGGAATTCACATTGCAAAAGTTCTTACATTATGTTAAGATTGCGATTAAAAAATCG
Organism: Philaenus spumarius; assembly: GCA_018207615.1. Classification (NCBI taxonomy): domain Eukaryota; kingdom Metazoa; phylum Arthropoda; class Insecta; order Hemiptera; family Aphrophoridae; genus Philaenus; species Philaenus spumarius. The sequence continues at coordinate 33,578 of JAGFPH010007268.1, read as the reverse complement.
TATTATAGTACAGGTTTATGTATATGCCAAAATTGAAATAGAAGAAAAAATGTTAAGTTTATTATGTTATTTAAGGAATAGAAAATAAGATATCAACTGAGGCAAGTCATTTAATAATTTGTAGTCAGTGCCGAGGATTGAAACTTTTACGAATTTCATTTGACGTTTATTTGCTCTCTCGAATCGAGACGAGACAATCTAAGATTCAAAATGGCAGGGTTCAGAAGAGTCGCTAATGTTTAATGGCATTAGAGATTTTGCACTTGTTGTTTTTTAAAAAAAGAAACCATTATTGTCCTTTAGACACCATTGTTGCAGCACGAAACTTTCACTTCAGAAGGCCTATGTATAAATATGAGCTGGTGAAAGTAGCTTACTAGGATGGAAAATCCACCTGTTAATGTGTTTTCCTAGTAGGCTTATGCGAGTATGTGGACAGTTTTACTATATTCTTATTAATAGTTCCTTAAGGGTGAAAATAGGTAAGAAGCTAGAGCTAATAGAGATATTAACGTAGGTATAGAAATGGAGTTTTATAAATAATGTCTGTTCTTTTACAAATATGACCTGCACATTCAAATAACTCTGTTTTTCCTTTATAAAAACACCATAAACCATTAACCATGTAAATTTTTCATCAAATTTAGTTATTAAAAATCTAAATATTTTCGTTTTTTTTTTCGTTTACAATGTTTAGTATATGGGGAAAAGAAATCAAACTATTTGTTGTTAGACAAAGATTTTTTTTTTAATGGACCCCATTAGTGTATATATTCATATTATGTTAATATTAATATATTCCTATATTACTATGTGGAAAAACTGTAAATGTTGAATGTGAATGTATTAAAAACCACTAACATTTAAAAAAGAATGGCAAAGCTAAAATATCTTATCTTCTAAAGCGAGAGATAATTGTTTGTCTGCTAAATGGATCTGGAATCTCCGTCTAAGGATTTTTGATTTTTTGATTTTATATTAGGCTTTTGGCCACGAGAAATCGATTGGAAATGGTCACCAGTCTGGGAAAATTTGTTTTCTACGTCTTTTTATTAAATTAAAAAGTGAAATTTGTCCATTTTAAACAATACAAAGCACAGCTGATGCAAATGTTTTCAATGCCATTACAATAATCATCTGCTTTCTTTTTAAACTGTATATTTTATTAGAGGTAAGCCTAATGTTGTATCTATTTATAGTTACCATGGCAACGAATACATAATAAACATACCCTTTATTTAGTTGTTTAATGTTATAGGCCTAGCCTAAACGATGTTCACGGAAATTTGCAATAATAGTAGTTATTGACGTGAGCGAACTAGGCCCTAGAAATAAATCGATATTGAAATAATACTTTAATTTAGGCCTGGCTTATTTCTGAGGCATAGCGTTGAGATTGTGGTTAATCCTTTAAACTGTATTTTTATTACAGGTAAGCCTAATGTTGTATATACCCTTTATTTAGTTGTTTAATGTTATAGGCCTAACCTCAAAACTCAATAATCCAATATTTATTATTGAAATCATAGCCCTGCTTATAATCGAGCTTTAGCTCGGTCTCCAGGTACTAAAACTAAAACTAAGTGTTGAATTTTAACAAAAAATAATAATTCATTTTCTTAATAAAACCTGCAATATGATTTCTAAATTTCAGTTTAAGCATATTTCACTAAACATAAATTTACTGTTGTGGGAATGTATAAGATTTGAACTAATATCCATATTTTTTTAATTCGCCATGATCCGATTTCAACTCGATTTAAATTTCCTTTTAATTATAAACAAAATAATATTGATAATAAAGCCTTTTTGATGCCTCAAACAGTATCAAAAATTGTTTGGTTTTATTGGTGTCAAACTATTACTCTTCAAAACTTATGGTATTTCAATAAGTTACGATTGCTGCAATATAACTAACGCTTTATAACTAATGTATATCAGGGATCGAACTAACCAAATTGTAAAATTGAAAAATTATAATTTATTAAACTAAACAACATATGTTTCACAGTTAGACATCCTATTCAGTAGCCTAATGAAGTCTAACGGCGAAACATGTTGCTCAGTTTAATAAATTATAATTGTGAAATTTTACCATTTGGTTATTTCGATCCCTATTTTGTAGTTTCACAAAGTACCAATTATTTTTACCTTAAAATAAATTACTGTATATCAAATTTCAATGTAAATACTTTTCATCAGTTTCTTAGAAATTTGACTGTCACAGGCAGACAAACTAGTGATCAGTATGCACTCCTATAAATAAAGGTTTAACCTTTTATAATAATTTGTATGTATGTAATCGTGATTTAGGCAATTGCAACAAAGAAAAATTCGTTAATTCGTTGAAATACATGTTCTAGAATAAAACTTATGTTATACAGACACACAAGTATGGTGTCAGGTGCACAGTCATATTTTTTGAATATATAAAACAAAGAGGAACGTTTTTCTATTCAAACTTTGGTTTATCTTGTGCCTTTTTAAAATGGTTGCACACAACTTAATTTGTCTAGTTCTATGTTAAATTGTTTTATAAATGAATGAAAAGTGCAAATAGAAAAATCAAATTTGCAATAATCATTATTATTCTTGATAAATATAAAACCGAGAAGTACGCAATGTCATGATAAGGTTTTTTAAAAGAATAATACTCTAGGTTTCGTCTAACTTTTCTTACAAATAAATACCTTAACACAAATGAACCAAAGTGTGTACGATTAAACATATTATTATAATGTACACAGATTTTAGATTACATTGATTACGGTTAGAACCTTACAAACAACAATAAAGACTCTTTTATCTCGCGACTGAGACGTTTGAACAAAACCAATTCAAATGATTTGTTTAATTCAATTTTTCAACCAAATTACCTTTACTTTCTACGGAGGAAAAATATCATAAAAAAATTAGTGTTTTCAATTTATTTTCAGTTCTTCATTTAAGCAAACTAAATACCCTCAGAGTGGAATGCAACCCAGAAAGTTGCACACACACCTGGAAATTTAAATATACTCCCAATCACACATTATCCCAAACAATCACCAACAAATCCCAAATCGCACAAAAAATAAAAACGTTAAAGTTTCGATTCAGCCATTCTCTATGATTTTAAATCTTCATAAAATCACATATTATGTATAAATCAATGCAACTTTTACTTCTACGTACTGTAAAATAATGATCTATGTGTAGAAAGAGCTTGAAAACAGTGCTTTACTATGGACCAATTTTTACATTTTATTGCACACAATATTTTTGGAGTGTCACCATTCATCTCATCGACCTTGAACTCCATGAATTTTACACTAATAACAGTTGTTTTCCATTTTTTTACATATCATTCTCTTTCTAGCCCATCTCTAGGTGTGTTATGAAATAGATACCAAGCTTGGCCCATACGTTCCTGTTATGCTTGAATAATATACGCATCCATACATATATATCCATCCTTTTTAATTTATATTATTATATTAACAAATCTAAAAAATCTGTTGGTTGTGAAGATTAATTAACTGATTCAAAATTTGCAAAGTCTGTTGCTATGGTAATGAATGTAAATGCACCAAGAAACGTGTGTTAGTTCAGTATATAAATAATCTAAAATTTAAGGTGTTGTTTTTGATCTGAATCAGCTGTTTTATCTACAACATGTAACAACAGATGTTTGAATTATAATACAGTAAGCCTTTTTTAATTGATTTCGTTTGTTTTTTTGTTTGTGTTCGCCTTTATTTTTGTTAACCTAACCTAAAACAACTATTGGTTTTGAATAATAATAAACTGATTTTAAATTTGAAGTTGGTTGCTATGTTCATGGACGTAAATGTATTCAAGAAACGTATAGTATAGGAACCTAACCTAATCTAGAAGTGTTTTTAAGCCTTTGATCCGAATCTACTGTTTTATCTGTTATAGGGCTGGGAATGAACCCCCGAGCCCTGAATTTTCGCCGTTTTTAGCTTTAAAATAAAAATTTTGCAAAATCCTTATTGAACGGCTAAGAATATAGCCTATCAAATTTTCGTATTTTTATCTTCAGTATTGTTTGTTCTACGCTGATTGTACTGTATGTCAGTCAGTCTGGACAAAGCCGCTTAGAAATACAAATGATAGTAATTAAATTGGATTAATCTATAATAAAATAAGATCTCTCTAATCTGCTATCAAATGTTTATCGTAATTTTCTTGTTGTCTTGTTTTCTTGTTTGTATGGTTCGAGGATTGTGTTTCAAACTTTTATAGAAACACAACGTAAGCAATTACTTATTATTTGGGCACAAAATGGCGTAACGTGGTGTATCGCGGATGTATTTCTTAAAAGATGAGCTAAAACAAAACCCACAACTGTAACATCGCACAAAGAAAATAACATATGTTTTTGTGATATGTCAATCCATAATCCCTATTAAGGCGGATTATTTTTCTCTGGTGAAAAGTAGCATTGACTAAAGATTTTACTAGTAAATTGCAGTTTGGCTTATATTACTGGGGTGAATTGTTTTTAACTCGCTTATACCAGTTATAGTGGTTGAAAATGGCATTTTGAAAAGCTTTTTATTTCTAATAGTTTTAACAATATTTTAAAATATCTAGTTTCAGTTCACTACTCAGTTTTTTTCCAAAATAAAACTCTTAAAGGTGCCACACACGGCCAAGTTAACCCACGAGCCGAGCCGAGCCGAGCCGGACAGAAGACAGTGGCGAGTCTAGCTCGGCTCGGCTTGGCTCGGTTTGACTCGGCTTAAAACTGCCCATACACGGTCAAGTCTGGCTCGTTCAGGCTTGAGCCAAACTCGCCCGTGTATGGGCCGCTTAATAGACTGTTTATGCCCGGTCCAACTTCAAACTCACATTCTTACTATAAAACCAATAATAATCAGTCAATAGAATTTTTTTAGTTTTTTTTTACAAATTGAGTTTGAGTTTTTTGTCTTTGAGTCAATCGTTACTTTTTTTTGCAAAATTAATACATTTATAGCCTATATTGTTTATGTCCTGTCCATATCACTCGAATATAAAAAATACAAAACAAGAGTTTATTTATTTTGTAAAAAACTGACGGAGCATGACAAAATATAAAGTTATAAATATAAAAACTAACGAAAGTCTAAAGGTTGACGTAAAATGTCATCGGTTTTGCTTTTGTCAGTTTTAGGAAAAAGTTGGGCAGGACATTTTCTATGACTTTGTGTAAACAAATTATTTAATAAAACTAATGTGAACTTCATTAAAACTAACAACAACAAATAAAAAGGAAACCTTTCAATACTATTAAAAGTCGAGTCTTGTCGTTATATCGTGAACTTGTCAGGCTTTTCAAAAGTTAGGGTAGAAATTCAAAACTAACGTAAATAATTCTTATATGAACACTACCCTAATCTAACGGCTCGGACAAAAATTAAGCGTTTAAGCCAATAAATACGGGCTGGATTCACATACGTACATTATTTCGTCCAGTACAATTATGTCGTCTAATTCAAAATTATGCCCCATTGTTCAAAATGTATTAACAATTACCTGGAGAACAAATAACAATTCCTGCACACAATAGGGCAGTGACATCACGTTTCTGAGACTGCTGGTTTTGCTAATTTTCAGCAAACACAACAGTTCTGTCAACTTCCGTCCTTTAGCAGTGAGTTAACCTGTATCAGCAAATTATAAGTTCCGTCGATCTTTGGATTGTTGGTCTACTGATTTATCTATACTTTCAAAACGTTTATCTTTCCTTTTGCAATTTAAACAATTTAGATGCCGCTTTGCCTTTCTGATTTCATAATTTGTAGATTACATTTGAAATATAGAATGCCTGATTTATGAAATAGTTTTAAATTTCTGCTAGACTTCACCTTTTTCTAATTCTAATCTAACAAAAATTGTTCACGTGTAAAATGGCCATGAAACACTTTGTTTTTATTGCTTTATACCTTTAAAAAGTGAACACTTGTTTGTCCGTTTGCTACAGTCAGAATAAACGTCATCAGTGAGACATGCTATATTTTGTGATGATTTTGGATCCTACAAGTTATTTTAAGACTTTTTTGTTCTTGATGTTTTTTTTTTATACGACTAACCGTTTAAAAGTTAGAGGGGTGTAAAGTTTTAAATACACCCTAACTGAACAAAAGATATTTTGGATAGACACGTTTTGAACCAATGGAAAACACTACCAACACGCTCTTAACATTAACGGAACAGCATTTAGACAAAACAAATAACTTTTTTAAATCAACAAATGCAACAAATTTTTTTAAACAATAATACAGAGGAATTAACATGCAGGGTGTCCATTTTAACTGGGCCACTATTGGGATCTCCAAAAGTACAAGATGTATAGGAAACTTTAAATGGGGAACTTCACCTACTTTTAAGTGACATTAAAAAAATGAATTTAAAATTTAAAAAATTTGACACCATTTTCCAATATGGCGGACAACTTTCGAATTTATTATGGAACAAGAATTGTATGATGTTTTGAGTTTTTACTTTCGAATTTTTTGATGATTTTGGGTTTACAAGGCTTTTTTGTTCTTGGTGTTTTTTTTTATACGACTAACCATTTAAAGGAGTATACAGTTTTAAAACACCCTAACTGAGTGCAAGATAATCGACTTAAAATCGTAAAAAAAGTCTTAAAATAGCTTGTAAAACTGAAAATCACCATAAAATACAGAGTGTTCCATAAGAAATTTGAAAGTTGACCGCCATATAGGAAAATGGCGGCCATTTACAAATATTTTAACTACATATTTTGTCTCAAAAACAACGAAAGGTTCCCCATTTAAAGTTTGCTGTCAGATTTCTAGTTTACAAGATACCAATGGGGGCCCATTTAAAAATAGACGCCCTGTCTTATATTTTTTTACAAATTTAAAAAAATCAGACCAAGAAATGCATCTAATACATGAAAAGTAAGTTGAATGTAATACCCCAAAAGCAATCCTGAATCGGGGTAAACATCATGTTCTTAGTAGCATACAAATAGATGCAAGTTATGCTACAAAATTTCAAAACTTTAGCATGACTTGGAGAAAAAACTGAAACCACCTGTAAAAGTACCAGCTACAATACTACTCGATTCTAAAGTTACTAACGATTTTGGAATCTTTAGGTCAACCATTTAGATTGGTAGCCAATTCAAGGGAGTGAATACATACGCCTAGATAAGTTAACGTGGTTTCCGCCACCACTACTGTTATCTTCTTCAATCAATAATCAGGATTTTATTGATTTCTCCAAAATGATAACATGTACAATTTGTTAACATAGCTCCCATTTGCTTGGCTAAAGTGAACCAAATGATTCGAAACAGTTCTCGGTTTGGGGAAGCGGGGTGGTCGAGAGAAAAAATGCCAGTCTGATACAGTTGGAACCTCGTGGATTTAGGTTCGAACCTTGCTACTAACTATCGATTTATCTGCGCTGTATGCTAATCAATCCATAAACATTAATCTAATGGGTATAAAGTAAATACTTTAAGCAATAAACAAAAACAAATTTCTCTTTTCGGACTGTCCTGTGTCGGACGAAGCAAGCAGAATAGACGAAAATTAACAGTCAACTTTCATGACGTCAAGAAAGCAAATGAAAGTTTAATAATATGTGTCCTGTATAATTAGGATTGTTTCTAACAATCAAAAGGCCAGTGAGTCTTCGGTGTTTATAACAGATTCACCTTTCTAAAAAGCAGCAGCACGGAATGTTAACAGTTTACCTTAACAAACAATCAAATTGTTAGTAGTTTTGATTAAATTGTTTTACTTTTCAGCAGAAGATGGCGCTGCTGTTAAATTCCACTCAAGCAGCGGTCGGGCAACTTTACGATTACTATCTCTGGACGTTGTCATTATCAGGTGAGTCGCAAAGTGCAAACATTAATTTGTGTACAATTCCATCTCTTAAGCAATTATGCCTCCCTTCCCTTTTATACAAACATCATCATAGACAAGTTGAAATTGTACATCCACAAGAAATGTGTAGTGTATCTATAGTGCAAAATCCTATTTTAAAACCATAAAATGACATTAAAACACCAATGTGCATTTCAACTAACGCAATATAGGAAAGCACTTTAAAACAGTTGTTACATAAGTTAACTATGAAAAGAAATAATTAAACAGGCTTAAAATGTGTATGAAGTACATAATGTATTCCAAGTAGGACTAGGCTTTCACAAAGACTTTCTTACAATTAGAAATACTACAACAATATTTAAAACCAATTGTTATGGTTAAGAATTAAATTAAATTATTATTCAAACTTAACTTTCTTTTGTAGGACAATTTACAAAAGAATTTTTAATATAATTTACACATTTTGAATAAACTGTGTTAATTAAGCATATATAAGTAGTAAAACAAAATTTAAATTGAAAATTAGAAACTATAATTAACATTAGAAGCTACTATAGGCCTATTTAGCATAGTCACTACATTTGACATTAGAAACTTTATTTGACATTAGAAACTACATTTGACATTGGAAGTACTTTATTTGACATTAGAAAAAACTTTATTTGGCATTAGAAACTTTATTTGGCATTAGAAACTACATTTGACATTGGAAACTACATTTGACATTAGATACTAATTTTGACATTAGAAACTTCATTTGGCATTAGAAACTACTTTATTTGAATGTAAATATAATCGAGCTTGACTTGTGAGAAATATTATTTCTAAAAATAAAAATAAAAATAAAAATGAACACAATTCTCAAAAAATACGTTTATTCGTCAAACGCGTTTCAACGACAAAGTCGTCATCTTCTGTGACGCATGAGCTACAACTAAATTATAACTCAAATTAAATTATACTTTTAGAAATACTTTATTTGACATTAGAAACAACTTTATTTGGCAATAGAAACTACATTTGACATTAGATACTAAATTAGACATTAGAAACTACATTTGGCATTCAAAACTACATTTGACATTGGAAACTATATTTTGACATTTGAAACTACATTTGACATTAGAAACTACTTTATTTAATATTAGAAAATACTTTATTTGACATTAGAAACAACTTTATTTGGCATTAGAAACTATACTTAACATTGGTTACTACATTTGACATTATAAACTACATTTGACATTAGATACTAAATTAGACATTGGAAACTACATTTGGCATTAGAAACTACATTATACATTAAAAACATTAGAGGGAGGTGGTGAAAACATTTATTTTCATCAAAGTCGCAATCACTATTACAAAGGATCTACACATCAAAACGGTGACCTGGTAAATTCTTAAAACATAATTGTTATTATATTTATAATTTTGCAAAGGTTTTAATAATCAGCTCAAAATAACAAGTAACCAAAAGCTTAGATAGACCTACAAAGATGGCCGACCATTATTTTTAATAGGACGACAATTTAAAAAGTACTTTGCTGCATTATTCTCCGAGTTAAATTAGATTTAATATAGCAATGCATTACTAGACATAGGCCTGCATTATAGAATGTTACGGTTCTCTTCGTGATCTGTGACCCGTGAAGATACATATTTAATGACTGCATTTTGCCGCACTGGTTAGATCTACCGGTAGGAAGATGACGTCAGAGTGGTGGAGTCTACCAACATCTGTGCGGGTGAATTGTCCTGTAGATTGTCGCGGCAACTGACTTGTCAAATTCAAATCTAATGAACATGCAAGAATCAGCAATCATTTATCGCTAATGAAGTGTTTGTTGTTGAATTTTTTACAAGTTAAGTTTGTTGAAAATGACTGAAAAAGCTTACTCCGGCAACTAGATAGTTAATTTGTTGAAAATATATTCCAACATAAAAAAAAAAAAACAGAAAAACACGTTATGTAAATAAAAATGATTTAAGTACATTTTTTATTATTTTTGCATTGATTGATCACCAGATGACATCATCTGGACCAATATTCAGAAGGTTGTAAAATTAGTTAAATTTCCTATTTTTAATAAAATGTGTTCTATAAAGTTCAGGGTTTGAATATGAATTTTTTTTTTAAATAAACGACTATTTTAAAAGGACTTCCTAATGCACCGTATATATACGATTAAAGTGAATTCTATGACTCATATACTTATACCTAAACATGTTCTAATACCTAAATCGAGTTTGGTATCATTTTTCATAACTTTTTTAGTGGATTTCAAATATACTTTTAAAAATATTAAATTATTATTCTGTTAAGAAAGTGTACCATTGTACAAACACAGCCAGTAGATGACTCATCGCCTAAGCAGCGGACAGAGGCGAGGTATTATAAGCAATGAATACTTAAATGTTAAACATTTAAGTATTCATTGTTATAAGGGTGGCCTCAGGTAGTCCCGGGTCCATCGGCCAACCTGAACTAGACAGAGTATAGTATACATACTTAAACACAAATTGATTTGACGTAATTCTTTACATGATTTACAGTAAAACATGTGAATTCACGACAATGATGGTATAGGCCTACACCATAATATTAGAAATTCAGTTAATACTTTATACTATTGTAATTAGCTTAATTATAAGCAACTTATCATTAGAATCCAATAATATATAAATTGCCTACAATTTAGGATTACTTTGTAAACTCTAATTTTGCTCAACTCAAATAGGCCTGCTAATAATAATATTTCATTGGACTAAGTAATATTTAAAGGTTAACAAATTAACACAAAATAAATTTTTTTTAAACTCTATATTCAATGAATTAATAAATGTGTATCAAACACAGTAGGCCTACCTACATTATAGTAACACAGTAGGCCTACCTA